>JASVEL010009810.1:0-277915 GCA_032618575.1 Nicotiana noctiflora
TGATTCTTTGGCTGTTGACCGCGTATATCGGTCGTGTTTGATTACTATTTGTGATTTTGAGACCAGAGCGGATCTATTGCTGCTTGGGATGGTCGATTTTGATATTATTCCGGGCATGGACTGGTTGTCGCCCCATTATGCTATTCTTGATTGTCACGCCAAGACCGTGACGCCGGCTATGCCGGCATTCCACGTATTGAGTGGAGTGGTACTCTAGATCACACCCCTAGCCGTGTTATTTCTTTTCTCGGAGCTCGCCGTATGGTTGAGAAGGGGCGTGTCGCTTATCTAGCCTATGTGCGGGACGTCGTGTCGACACTCCCTCTATTGATTCTCGTTCACGTGGTACGTGACTTTGCTGATGTATTTCCGACTGATCTTCCGGCATGCCGCCCGACAGAGACATTGACTTTGCTATTGACTTGTTGCCGGCACTCGGCCCATTTCTATTCCACCGTACCGTATGGCTCCTCCCCGAATTAAAGGAGTTGAAGGATCGATTACCGGAGTTATTAGGCAAGGGTTTTATTCGACCCGATGTTTCGCCTCGGGGTGCTCCTCGTATTGTTTGTGAAGAAAAAGGACGGTTCTATGCGTATGTGTATTGACTATCGTCGACTGAACAAGGTTACAGTGAAGAACCGGTATCCTTTGCCCCGTATTGATGATTTATTTGACCAGCTACGGGCGCACAGGTGTTTTCTAAGATTGATTTGCGCTCCGGGTATCACCAGCTGAAGATTCGGGAGCCAGATATCCCGAAGACTGCCTTCAGGACCCGGTATGGTCACTATGAGTTCCTCGTGATGTCTTTTGGGTTGACTAATGCCCCAACAGCATTTATGCATTTGATGCACAGTGTGTTCAGGCCTTATCTTGGACTCGTTCGTGATTGTCTTCATTGATGATATTCTAGTATATTCTCGGAGCCGGGAAGAGCACGAGCAACATTTGAGGATAGTGCTTCAGATCCTGAGGGAGAAGCAACTTTATGCCAAGTTCTCTAAATGTGAATTTTGGTTGAGTTCTGTGGCATTTTTGGGCCACGTGGTGTCGAGTGATGGTATTCGAGTAGATCCAAGGAAGGTGGAGGCCGTGCAGAGTTGGCCCAGACCCTCCTCCGCTACTGAGATACGCAGTTTCCTTGGTTTGGCGGGCTACTACCGTCGTTTCGTAGAGGGGTTCTCTTCGATTGCAGCACCTATGACTAGATTGACCCAAAAGGGTGCGCCTTTCCAGTGGACAAACGAGTGTGAGGCGAGCTTTCAGAAGCTCAAGACAGCCTTGACTTCGGCCCCTATATTGATGTTGCCTACAGGTTCGGGGTCCTATACCGTATATTGTGATGCCTCACGAGTTGGACTCGGCGCGGTATTGATGCAGGACGGTAGGGTGATTGCCTACGCGTCGAGACAGCTGAAGGTGCATGAGAAGAATTACCCTGTTCATGATTTGGAGCTAGCTGCCATTGTTCATGCCTTGAAAATTTGGCGTCATTATTTATATGGGGTTCCTTGTGAGATCTACACCGATCACCGGAGCTTGCAGCACTTGCTTAAGCAGAAGGACCTGAATATGCGTCAGAGGAGATGGTTGGAGCTACTGAAGGACTATGATATTACTATTCTCTATCATCCGGGCAAGGCTAATGTGGTTGCCGATGCCTTGAGTCGTCGGGCAGAGAGTTTGGGGAGTTTAGCATATCTACCAGCTTCGGAGAGGCCTATGGCGATGGATGTTCAGGCTTTGGCCAGGCAGTTGGTTAGACTGGATCTTTCGGAGCCCAGCCGGGTTCTAGCTTGTGTGGTTTCTCGGTCTTCTCTATTTGACCGCATCGGGGAGCGTCAGTTCGACGACCCTCATTTGCTTGTCCTTCAGGATAGAGTTCGGCGTGGCGATGCTCGAGATGTTACCATCGGGGATGATGGAGTTATGAGGATGCAGGGGCGTATCTGTGTGCCCAATGTAGATGATCTTCGAGAGCTGATCCTAGCAGAGGCCCATAGCTCGCGGTATTCCATCCATCCGGGTGCCGCGAAGATGTATCGGGACTTGAAACAGCATTACTGGTGGAGGCGGATGAAGAGGGATATAGTTGATTATGTTTCCGGATGCCTCAACTGCCAGCAGGTGAAGTATGAGCATCAGCGTCCGGGTGGATTGATGCAGCGAATTGAGATTCCAGAGTGGAAATGGGAGCGCACCACCATGGACTTTGTATCCGGACTTCCACGGACCGTTAGGAAGTTTGATTCCATTTGGGTTATTGTGGATCGGCTGACCAAGTCCGCCCATTTTATACCGGTGAGCACTACTTATGCATCGGAACGACTGGCGGAGATCTATATCAGGGAGATAGTTCGGCTGCATGGTATTCCAGTTTCCATCATTTCGGATAGAGGCACTCGGTTCACTTCACGGTTCTGGAGAGCCGTACAGCAGGAGTTAGGTACTCGGGTGGAGCTGAGCACAGCATTTCACCCCCAGACTGATGGGCAGTCCGAGCGCACTATTCGGATTTTGGAGGATATGCTCCGTGCGTGCGTGATTGAGTTTGGAGGTTCATGGGATCACTTCTTGCCACTGGCGGAGTTTGCTTATAACAACAGCTACCAGTCTAGTATTCGGATGGCACCGTATGAGGCCCTATATGGTAGGAGGTGCAGGTCTCCCGTGGGTTGGTTCGAGCCGGGCGAGGCCAGGCTGCTAGGTACTGATATGGTTCAGGAGGCTATGGACAAGGTCAAGGTGATTCAGGATAGACTTCGTGCAGCCCAGCCTAGACAGAAGAGTTATGCGGACAAGAAGGTTCGCGATGTGGCTTTTATGGTCGGTGAGCGGGTTCTGCTTCGAGTCTCGCCCATGAAGGGCGTTATGAGGTTTGGGAAGAAAGGGAAGCCGAGTCCTAGATTTATTAGTCCTTTTGAGATTTTGAGGCGTGTCGGGGAGGTTGCTTACGAGTTGGCCTTACCTCCCAGCCCTTGCCGGAGTTCACCCCGTATTTCATGTCTCCATGCTCCGAGATACCATGGCGACCCGTCGCACGTGTTGGATTTCACATCCGTTCAGGCTAGACAAGGATCCGTCTTATGTTGAGGAGCCGTAGCCATTCTAGACGAGCAAGTCGAAAGCTAAGGTCAAAGAATATCGCTTCGGTAAAGGTTCGGTGGCGGGGCCGGCCGGTCGAGGAGGCGACTTGGGAGACCGAGCGAGATATGCGCAGCTAGTACCCTCATTTTTTAACCACTCTCGGTATGTTTTCTATGCTCGTTCGAGGACGAACGAATCTTTAAGTGTGGGAAGATGTAACGACCCGACCGGTCGTTTTAGAAAATTACGCCCCAATCCCTAATTTAACTCTTCCCCTAAGTTCATTTCTGCTATTGTGGGTTGCCGGGAGAGTTGGTTCCAAAATTTGAGCATTTTGGGACACTTAGTCCCTAAATAAGAGCTTTGAAACTAGAAAACGGTTCGTAGCCGGAACAGTGTTAAGACGATCTCGGAACGGAAATCCGATGGTTCCATTAGCTCCGTTAGGTGATTTCGGGGTTGGGAGCGCGTTCGGAATATATTTTGGAGGTCCGTAGCTCAATTAGGCTTGAAATGCCGAAGGTTGAAATTTTGGCGAATCCGATCGATAGGTGAGATTTTGATCCGGGGGTCGGAATGGAATTCCGATAATTTCTGTAGCTTCGTTATGTGATTTTGGGTATGTCCGCAAATTTTCAGGTCATTCGGGTGTCGTTTGGATGGGTTTTTGATCGAATATGCAATTCGGAAAGTTTTAAGAAATTTAGGCTTGAATTCGATGAGAATTATGGGTTTTGATGTTGTTAGACGTGTTTTGAGGATTTGAGCAAGTTCGAATTAGGTATTAAGATGTGTTGGTATGTTTGGATGAGGTCCCGGGAGTCTCGGGTGAGTTTCAGATAGGTTTAGGCTATGTTGCGCTTGTTTTGGATACTTTGTCATCGTTTCTTCAAGAAAAAAAATGATATCATATTAAGCAAATGATATCCAAATTTAGTTTTGTTTGAACCATTAGATCCGTATCGAAATTTTGGAGCCATAGGAAAAAGAATCATCGAATTTGGACATCGTATGAGGAAGTTATGCTCATTTTCGTGTCAGGAAAAATTGCTGGTTCTGCTATGTTCGCAAATGCGAACTTTTTATCGCATTTGCGATGCCCGGTTCGCAAATGCGAACTTTTTGTCGCAAATGCGACCTCTGCCAGCCTTTTTTTGTTCGCAATATCTAAGGGTTCGCAATTGCGAACCCTGGGTCGCAAATGCGACATCTGAGGCCTGTTAAGTGAGGTTTTTGACGGGATTTTCACCCATTTTTCAATTTTCTCAAAACCTAAACCTCCATAGCCGATTTTCCAAAGACCCAAACTTCTGCAAATCATTGGGTAAGTGTCTCTAATCCTTTTCCAACTATATTTTGTGATTATATCTTAGATTTAACATCAAATTCATGAGAATCTAAAGGAAAATTTGGGGAAAATTGTGAAATCTTTCAAAAATGCAAAATGATGATTTGAATGACCAAATGGTATCGTAATTAGATAATTTTTGTATGGGTGAACTCGTAGCGAAATGGGTGTTCAGTTTTTGTAATTTTTTTTGGGTTCCGAGGTGTGGGCCCGAGGAGTTGACTTTTGTTGACTTTTTGCAAATTGTGTAAGAATCATAGTTTTGTTAATTGAAATTGTTTTCTCTTGCATTGTTTGATGTATTCAAGTTATTTTTGGCTAGATTGAGCCAAGCATTGATGAATTGGTAAAGGAAAAGCTAAATTGAGTATTGAATTGGCCGGATTGAGGTAAGTGGCTTGTCTAACCTCGTGTGGGGGAACTTTCACCCCTAGGATATTATGTGATAGTTTAAATGCCTTGTACGCGAGGTGACGGGCGTGTACATGCGCTGGTTGTTGTAACACACACTTTACTTGAATTGTCCGATTTGTGATATTCCTGCTCTTAGCTGATAAAAGCGTTACCATTACCCGGTAGTACTTAGAAAAGCATGATTAACTAGGATTCAACATGTTTAATTGCCTAGTTGATTTACTTGAATTCTTGACAAATTGTTGGCACTAATTTCGGTGAAGTTGTAATTTAACATTATATTCTCTCTATGTGTTTTCTTATTTGATGTGTTGGTGGACTGCGGGTTAAATTCCCGGAGATCCCAGGGCTGTGGGTTCGATTCCCAGAGACCCGGCGTGATATTGTTTGTGGACTGCGGGTTCGATTCCCGGAGACCCAGGGCTGTGGGTTCGATTCCCAGAGACCCGGAGTGATATTGGTAGGGACTACGGGTTCGATTCCCGAGATCCCGAGATTTATTGAAATGTGGACTACGGGTTCGATTCCCGAGATCCTGAGATTTATTGAAATGTGGTAGGGACTGCGGGTTCGATTCCCGGAGATCCTGAGTTATTGAGATATTATTGAGACATGGGCTGCGGGTTCGATTCCCGGAGACCCAGAGGTACTGAGAATGGGACTGTGGGTTCAATTCCCACAGGTCCTGGATTTGTTTTGCTGAGTTGACTAATTGTTGTTAGTTTTATTGTAGACACTTGCAGTAATCGTCTTATTGTTGTTAGTTCGAGAATTATTATCATTTAAACTGTTTATTTTTATTATCATCATTATATTATTGTTTCTCAGTAGGGCCCTGACCTTCCTCGTCACTACTCCATCGAGGTTAGGCTTGGCACTTACTGAGTACCGCTGTGGTGTACTCATGCTACTCTTCTGCACACTTTTGTTGTGCAGATCCAGGTACATCAGAGCAGGCTCGAGCTAGGTGATTTTTCCGCCGCATTTGGGAGACCTCGAGGTATGATCCGCTACGTCCGCGGATCCGGAGGCTTTCCTTCTATTCTAATAGTACTAGTTGATATTTCTCTTCATTTCGTTGTTAGATACTCTTTACATATAGAGCCACAGTTGTATTTCTCTTTTAGTCTGTGTTACCGTGGGGTTCCGGATCTTGGTAGTGTTCTATTTATTGTGTGACGGATGTATGTGCCAAGCGGCACGGATTACATACCTTTTTGTGTTATTTTCCGTTGTTCCTTATTTAATTATTTTATAACTTGTATATTCCGCAACGTGTTAGGCTTACCTAGTCGTGGGGACTGGGTGCCATCACGACATGTTCACAATTGGTGTCCCGTATGAGAGAATCAATGAATGTTGTAACAACAAAGAGTATATTTTTTTTGTAATGCTTGTGCAGATGTATCTTTAACATGAACAAGGCGAAGGAATCGCTCAACAAGTTCACCATCTTTATTGACATAGCACAGAACAAGAGCCATTTGTTCCTTATGAGAGACATCTTTAGATTCATCAACTAATATCCCAAACAAATCCCCATTCAAGTCTTCAATAATTGCTTTCACTGTTTCTTTTGCACAAGAATTCACAATATCTTTCTGAATATCAGGAGAAGTCATGGTATTATTTTTTGGAGCTTTTTCTAATACCACATTTTTCACATCTTCCTTCCTATCTGCATACCATTTTAAGAGTTCTAAAAAATGGCCTCTTCTGGTAGAAAGTTACACTCTCATCATGGCCCCGAAAAGGAATTCCTTCTTTCAAAAGATATCTTATCAAATCAATTGAAGCATACAAACGAAAGTGACGCATTATTCCCCCAAAATCTCTTTTTGGAAAAATAAAACCACGAGGTTGACAAGCTCCATTTCGTATATAATTTCTCCTTATACGGTCACGTAAGTTAGGAGGATATTCTGAAATTGGTGTTCTTTTAGCAGGATCGGGCTCATAATAACACACTTTATCCAATGCTTGGGAATAATTAATATTGTTATTAATAACTGGACATGGAGAACTTGTCAAAGGAGAGCTAGAAGAAGCTGCAAAAGCTCGAGCTTTGTAAAAACTCGTGATCATATCGACTTCTGCTAGAAAAACCTAAAAATCACAAAATAGAAATTTACTTGAAGTTGTATGTTTCAAAATGCTATAATAAACTATTATTTATCTCCTCTTAGATAGTTCAATTTTGTAAATTGCAAGATATACAAATAATTAGAGAATGCATCCAGTAGAGTGATTAATTAATCTTTAGTTGGTTAGCTACCTCAGTTATCCTTTTATGTCGGGTCATCTACTAATTTGTCCAATAGCCAAATTTAGATGCCAACAAAGCTATAGCCAATTACTTTATTAAAAAAATAACAACAATCAATTAGAAAATAAAGGTTGATAATCTGAAAATCTCTAAATTCACAATTTTGTTGAGGATATTATCTGCACTAAAAAACTTTAAACAAGAAAGTAATACCACATACCTTGTCGGTTTGTCAGGCTAGGCCTTTGAAATTTTGGAAAGCACAAATTGCAAACAAAATAGAGGTAAAAATATAGAACCCTGGATGAAAGATTAAAAATTAGATTTTGTATGAATTATTACACAAAATATAACAGGAACAAAAAAAAACAATTAAAAAGAAGAAGAAAGAGGAAGAAAGAATATACAACGTAAAGGAAGAAGGAAGATGCAACAGAGATGATAATCAGCAAATTGGGCAGAAAGGCAAAACCCTATGCGTACAGTTGAATTACAAAAGAAAAATGTATGTGTTTTGTTTTAAAGAGATAGTGTATTTGATTTCTATGTTTCTTTATTAAAAAAGAAAAAGGGCTTTATTTTTCTTTATTAAAAAGGAATGATAAAAGCATAAAGGAAACAGTAGTTTGACTAGTTTGGAGCTTTGTCGTGTTGTTGTTCTTTTATTTCGTATTTATTTATTCAAAGAAAGAAAAAGAAAATCTAACAAAATGCAAAATTGTTTCAAAGGAGATTCGAACCCGGGTGTTTTCAAAACGAACCCAGAAGCCTTACCAATGAACCCAAATCTCTTTTTGTTCTGGGTTCAGCATATTAAATACATATAGAAATAATAAATATTTCAATACAAATATAGGGTCCAGGAAAAAGTCACTGGGTTCGCCCGAACCCACAAGCTCTAATGTAGCCTAAAATTAGGTAGTTTGAACCCAAATATTATTCTATGCCCGGAACCGAGAATGAAAATATGATTTTATTTAATTAATCCTACATAAGCAAAATAACTATAAAAATAAGACTCACAATTAAAACAAAACTATTTTTATAATTTTCAAGATTAAAATGACTACAAAATATTAATAAAACTATTTTTTATTTTCGTTTTTTATATAAAGATAAAAATATAAAATACTATTTTTGTATTTTTTTCAAGTTTAAAATGACTACAAAACATTAATAAAATTATTTTTTGTAATTTTTGTTTCATTATATAAAGATAAAAATATAAAGTACTATTTTTGTATTTTTCAAGTTTAAAATAACTACAAAACATTAATAAAACTATTTTGTATGATTTTTTATTTTTAGGTAAAAATAAAGTAAAGGAATAAAAATTAGCTGAGATAGCTATATTAGGCCTAAACTAAATATTTTACGCTAAATTGTGAAAAATCTCGGGGAGGGTAAAAAATCACACGTCTACAGCTGCCCCTCTTTGACTGGGAACACAAGGAGTTTTCAGACAAAGAACGACTAGACATGTGTCTTGACCCGACCCTTATTCGGAAAGACTAAAACTAAGAGGAAAGGAAGAGAATGTGACCGAGCCCTGGTATCTGAGCTGACTATATATCCTTTACTATAAAGAAATCAGGCTGCGTGTAGTTCAGAAGTGTGTGAGAATATAGAGTATGCCGAGGTGAGGAACCGATCGAGGTGTCGTTCCGTAGAGGTTCCGTTCCGTCGAGGTTCTAGTCTGTGGTCCTGCTATTACATCAAAAATCAAAACATGACAATGACTAACTAAGCCTATCAACAACTAGTTACAAGATTCCTATATATGAGTCTTCTGAAGCTTGATCTTGAGTACTAGTTGGTGCTTCATGCAGACTCTAAATTTGAATCTTGATAATTTCTAGTTGTAGATGCTAGTTCAATCCTCTTCGGCTTTCTGATCAGGACCAGGCTTGCAACTCTTGTGACTTCGGTCATGCCTTGAGCAGACCACATTTTTCCTCCACAACTGCACTTTGGATTCGCTTTTCTTTTTCTTTTTTTTTTTAATTGTGACTAACTTCTTTCGGTAATCTCATACTATTGACTCGCATTCTTGAGGCGAGCTTCTACTACTTCTAACTTGGATTGAATGTTGTGGGTTTTTGTTATAATCCTCCGCTCTACGGCGGGATCCTACAACAAAACAAATGAAATTTCCTACCAAGCTTGCCCTAGGAAAATTTGTGAGTCGTTAGCAAAATTGTAAACCACTTATACTACTGATGCAATGATGAGAGTAAACTAAAGTCTAGACTAGGACGTGTGTCTCCTACGAGTAAAACCAAGAACTTTGACTAGAAAATGTGTCTAAAAATAAAACATGAATGAACCAGGCTTAGGAAGTGCGTCTCCAAAAGATGTTGAAATAACCAAGACTAGGAAGTGCGTCTCCTATAAGAATGACTTGAAAGAACTTGATTAGGAAGCGTGTCTCTTTGTCACTCCACAGGTTTCCCCCACCATCGGGATCGTGATGACCTCTTGTAACGACCCGACCAGTCGTTTTTGAAATTTATGCCCCGATCCCCAATTTAACTATTTCCCTAAGTACATTTATGCTATTGTGGTTTTCTGGGAGGGTCGGTTCTGGAATTTGGAGTGTTTTGGGACACATAGTCCCTAATTGAGAGCCTTGTAGTTGAAAAATGGCCCGTATTCAGAACAGTATTAAGACGACCTCGAAACGGAGATTCAATGGTTCCATTAGCTCCGTTAGGTAATTTCGGGGTTGGGAACGCATTCAAAATGTATTTTGGAGGTCCGTAGCTCAATTAGGCTTGAAATGCCGAAGTTTGAAATTTTGGCGAATCCGAACGATAGGTGAGATTTTGATCCGGGGTTCGGAATGGAATTCCGACAATTTCTATAGCTTCGTTATGTGATTTTATATATGCCTGCAAATTTTTCAGGTCATTCGGATGTCGTTTGGTAGGGTTTTTGATTGAATGTTGGTTTCAGAAGTTTAGATGAAAACTTAGGCTTGAATCCGCTATAATTCGATGTTTTCTATGTTTAAGGACATTTTTTTATTATTGGAACAAGTTCGTATCGTGTTTGGAGTATGTTGGTGGTTTTGGTTGAGGTCCCGGGGGCCTCGAGGTGAATTCGGACCACCATCCGGTCATTTTTAGGCTTGGAAGACTGCAGAAAATTGCAGCATCAGTGCAACAGGATTTTAGCCTTCGTGTTCGCGAGGCTTGAGCCGCGTTCACGTAGGCAGAGGAGAGTTGAGCATCGTGTTCGTGATGCTGGGCATCGCGTTCACGTAGAAGAAGGAAGGGGACCATCGCGTTCGCATCCCGTGTAACGCGTTCGCGTAGAGGAATGAAGCGAAGCATCGCGTTCGCGTCCAGTGTCACGCGTCCGCGTAGAAAAACGTCCGGTCGGCTGTAGAGTTGTGCTTCACGAATGCGTGGAGCACTTCACGTTTGCGTAGAAGAAGTTTGGGCTTCTCATCGTGAACGCGTGAACAGTAATGCAAACGCGTAGAGCAATTTCGTCCGGCAGTGAATTAAAAACTAGAAGCAGACCAATCGCGGGTTTTGTCACAAAAACGCCATTTTTGAGTCCTACAGAGAGAAACTCATAGGAAATTGTTGGAGAATCATCGTGTAATCATCAGAGGTAAGTTTTATGGCCAAGTTACGTTATTTTATCATGAAATCCTTGAGTATTTCACTGTTAATGGAAGATTAATGGGGGGTTTTAGCCCTAGGCCTAAATTATGGTAAATCATTGATTTGAATAGGCAAACAGAGTCCGATTTTGGTAAATTTTATATGCATAGACTCGTGTTGAGATAAGGAACCCGAATATATAACTTTCGTAATTTTTTGAGAAGCGTACCAAAAATCGGATTTTGGCAACTTGTGGTTTTGGGTGTATTTCGAATTGTTTCGATGGGTAATACCTAATTGGCCTATTTTGATGTATTTCTATTGATTTTTATCAGATTCTACACCTTTGGAGGACGATATTCGTGGCAAGAGAGTTGTCTCTTAGCGGTTTTGTATCGGAGTCGAGGTAAGTGGCTTGTCTAACCTCGTGTGGGGGAACCTTACCCCTAGGATATTATATGTTAATTTAAATGCCTTGTACGCGATGTGACAGGCGCGTACATGCGCAGATTTTTGCAACCCACCTTACTTGATTTGTCCAATTCGTGATATTTCTGTTCTTAGTTGATTAAATTGTGACATTTACCTGATATTCACTAGAAAAACAATGATTAGATAGGATTTATCTATCTAATAACCTAATTGTCTTACTTGAACTTCTTGATAATTGTTGGCACCGGTTTGGTGATGTTGTAGTTAAGCATATTATATTTCTCTGTGCGTTTCTTTTATTGTTTGTGTTGGTGGACTGGGGATTCAATTCTCGGAGATCCAAAGGCTGTGGGTTCGATTCCCAGAGACCCGAAGTGGTATTATTTGTGGACTACGGGTTCGATTCCCGAAGATCCAAGGGCTGCGGGTTCAATTCTCGGAGACCCGGAGTTTATTGATATACTTATTGAGATACAGACAGCGGGTTCGATTCCCAGAGATCCTGAGATATTGAGACACGGGCTGCGAGTTCGATTCCCGGAGACCCAGAGATACTGATATTGGGACTGCGGGTTAAATTCCCATAGATCCCGAGTTGTTGGATATAGAGAAGGACTGTGGGTTCAATTCCCATAGGTCCTGGACTTGTTGATTTGAATTTATGTGGTGTTGGTTACTTATAGTTAGTTAATCATAGTTGGTTGTAGTATTTACTTCATTGTTGTTATTTCAGATTCATCCTTACTTATTCCTATTTATTATTGTTTTGATCATTATGTTATTGTTTTCTCGGTAGGGCCCTGACCTTCCTTGTCACTACTCCATCGAGGTTAGGCTTGGCACTTAGTGAGTACCGTCGTGGTGTACTCATGATACTCTTTTGCACACTTTTATTGTGCAGATCCAGGTACATCAAGATAGGCTCATCCCCGGTGATTCAACAACACATCCGGAGACTCGAGGTATGATCTGCTACGTCCGCAGATCCGAAGAGCCTCCTCTGCTTTCTATTCTCTCACAGATGGTGAGGACACGTGCTACTAGCGAGGATCAGGCACACGCACCCCCTTTTGCCGCCGTTAGACATCGGGGCCGTGGTAGAGGACGAGGACGCACCCGAGGTGCAGCCACAGCACCCGCGCGCGTTGCTGCTGAGGTTCCATCCGTGGATCAGGTTGGAGCACAGGCAGCTGATACTTCGACTATTGCTGCTACTACTCCAGCACTCCAGGAGACCCTGGCCCAGTTCATGAGTATGTATACCACTTTAGCTCAGGCAGGGTTGCTTCCTCTCACTTCAGCTACATCTTAGGCCGGGGGAGGGGCCCAGACTCCCGTAGCCGCTACACCCGAGCAGCGAGTGCCAGTAGGACAAGTTCCAGAGATTATTGTTATGCCTCCTACCGCCCTAGCATAGCCTAAAGGTAGGCCAGCTGCCTCCGAAGACGAGCAGCGTAGATTAGAGAGGTTCAAGAAATATGATCCTCCAGTGTTCACTGGTTTGGCTACAGATGATGGATTGGGTTTTCTGGAGGACTGTCATCGTATCCTTCGTACCATGGGGATCGTGGAGACCAGCGGGGTTTCCTTCACTGCTTTTCAGCTTCGTGGGGCAACTTATGATTGGTGGCGCACATATGAGTTGGACAGAACAGATGAGTCTGCTTCATTGACCTAGACATAGTTTTCTGATCTATTTCTGAGGGAGTTTGTTCCACAGAGCCTGAGGGATTCTTGGCGCTCGGAGTTTGAGCGGTTGTGACAGGGCTCCTTGTCAGTATCTGAGTATGCTATCAGTTTCACCCGTCTAGCCAGGCATGCACCGGCTTTGGTAGCCATGGTTTGGGAGAGAGTGCGGAGATTTATTGAGGGCCTTGTTCCGCCTATCCGATCCAGCATGGCCAGGGAGTTGGAGACGGATATACCTTATCAGCAGGCGGTGAGCATTGCCAGGAGGATTGAGAGTATGCTCCCTAGAGAGCGCTGAGAGTGGGAGGCCAAGAGGTCTCGCGAGTCGGGCCATTTCTATGAAGCCCGCACTTCAGCAGCCGATCATTTTGGCAGGGGTTATTCCGGTCAACCAGTATATTCAGCATTGCCAGTAGGCGGTAGCACTCTAGCTCTTCCAGCACCTCAGGAGCCTTATTATGCTCCCCAGTTTCTAGTGCGCCTCCTGCGTGGGGTACCTCCAGGGGTCAGACTAGTGGGGGTGAGGCCGGTCAGTCACAGCCACCGCGTCCTCCCAGAGCTTGGTTAGAGTGTAGGGATACTCGCCATCTAGTTAGGGAGTGCCCCAAGCGTAGGAGAGGAGCACCTCCACAGTTTTCGCAGCCTCGGCGTGGTTCACAAGGTCAACACGCCATCATTCTAGCCCCAGCTGCCACTCCACATGCCCAGCCAGCCAGTGGCAGGGATCAGGGTGCTAGAGGCCTCCCTCGAGAGAGGGGCCAGGCCAGCTTTTATACTATTCCTGATCGCACTGCAGCTATTGCATCTGATTCTGTTATCACAGGTATTATTTTGGTTAGCCACAGAGAGGCATCGGTTCTATTCGATCTTGGTTCCACTTTTTCATATGTGTCCTCTTATTGTGCTTCACATCTGGGTATGCCTGGGGAATTTTTGAGTGGCCCCATTTATGTTTCCACTCCGGTGGGAGATTCTTTGGCTGTGGACCGTGTGTATCGGTTGTGTTTGGTTACTATTTGTGGTTTTGAGACCAGAGCGGATCTATTGTTACTCGGGATGCTCGATTTTTATTTTATTCTGGGCATGGACTTGTTGTCGCCGCATTATGCTATTCTTGATTGTCATACCAAGACCGTGACGTTGGCTATGCTAGGAATTCCATGTATTGAGTGGTGTGGTACTCTAGATCACACCCCGAGCCATGTTATTTCCTTTCTTAAAGCTCCGCGTATGGTTGAGAAGGGGTGTGTTGCTTATCTAGCTTATGTGCGGGATGTCAGTATGAAAACTCCTTCTATTAATTCCATTCCAATTGTATGTAATTTTGCTGATGTAATTCCAGCTGATCTCCCGGGCTTGCCGTCCGACAGAGATATTGAATTTTGCTATTGACTTGTTGTCGGGCACTCAGCCCATTTCTATTCCACCGTACTGTATGGCTCCTCCGGAGTTGAAGGAGTTGAAGG
The DNA here is from genome assembly GCA_032618575.1 of Nicotiana noctiflora. Lineage (NCBI taxonomy): Eukaryota > Viridiplantae > Streptophyta > Magnoliopsida > Solanales > Solanaceae > Nicotiana > Nicotiana noctiflora. Next base: position 14,320 of record JASVEL010009810.1, read on the forward strand.
ATCAGTTACAGGAGTTATTGGGTAAGGGTTTCATTCGACCTAGTGTTTCGCCTTGGGGAGCTCCTGTGTTGTTTGTGAAGAAAAAGGATGGTTCTATGCGTATGTGTATTGACTATCGTCAGTTGAACAAAGTTACAGTGAAGAACCGATATCCTTTGCCACGTATTGATGATTTGTTTGACCATCTACAGGGCGCACAGGTGTTCTCCAAGATTGATTTGCGCTCTGGTTATCATCAGCTGAAGATTCGGGAGCCAGATATCCCAAAGACTGCCTTCAGGACTCGGTATGGTCACTACGAGTTCCTCGTGATGTCTTTCGGGCTGACTAATGCCCCAGCAGCCTTTATGCATTTGATGCACAGTGTGTTCAGGACATATCTGGACTCGTTCGTGATTGTTTCTATTGATGATATTCTAGTATATTCTCGGAGTCGGGAAGAGCACGAGCAGCATTTGAGGATAGTGCTTCAGACTCTGAGGGAGAAGCAACTATATGCCAAGTTCTCTAAATGTGAATTCCGACTGAGTTTAGTGGCATTTCTAGGCCACGTGGCGATGGTATTCGAGTGGATCCGAGGGAGGTGGAGGGCATGCAGAGTTGGCCCAGACACTCCTCAGCTACTAAGATTTGCAGTTTCCTTGGTTTGGCTGGTAATTATCATCGTTTCGTAGAGGGGTTCTCTTCGATCGCAGCACCTATGACCAGATTGACCAAAAAGGGTGCCCTTTTCCAGTGGATGGAGGAGTGTGAGGCGAGCTTTCACAAGCTCAAGACAGCTTTGACTTCAACCCATATCTTGATGTTGCCTGCAGGTTTGAGGTAATATACAGTATATTGTGATGCTTCACGAGTTGGACTCGGTGCAGTATTGATGCAGGATAGTAGGGTGATTGCCTACACGTCTAGACAGCTGAAGGTACATAAGAAGAACTACCTTGTTCATGATCTGAAGCTAGCTGCCATTGTTCACTCCTTGAAGATTTGGCGTCATTACTTGTATGGGGTTAATTGTGAGATCTACACTGATCACTGAAGCTTGCAGCACTTGCTTAAGCAGAAGGACCTGAACATGTGTCAGAGGAGATGGTTGGAGCTGCTGAAGGACTATGATATTACTATTCTCTATCATCGGGGCAAGGCTAATGTAGTTGTCGATGCCTTGAGTCGCCGGGCCGAGAGTTTGGGGAGTTTGGCATATCTACCAGCTTCGGAGAGGCCTATGGCGATGGATGTTTAGGCTTTAGCCAGGCAGTTTGTTAGACTGGATCTTTCATAGCCTAGCAGGGTTCTGGCCTGTGTGGTTTCTCAGTCTTCTCTATTTGACTGCATCAAGGAGCGTCAGTTCGATGACTCTCATTTGCTCATCCTCCAGGATAAAGTTCGGCATGGTGATGCTCAAGATGTCACCATTTGGGATGATGGAGTTATGCGGATGCAGGGGCATATTTGCTTGCCCAATGTAGATGATCTTCGAGAGCTGATTCTAGTAGAGGCCCATAGCTCGCGGTATTCCATCCATCCGGGTGCCGCGAAGATGTATCAGGACTTGAGACAGCATTACTGGTGGAGGCGGATGAAGAGGGATATAGTTGATTTTGTTTCTAGGTGCCTCAACTGCCAGCAGGTGAAGTATGAGCATCAGCGTCCGGGTGGGTTAATGCAGCAGATTGAGATTCTAGAGTGGAAATGGGAGCGCATCACCATGGACTTTGTATCTGGGCTTCCACGGACTGTTAGGAAGTTTGATTCCATTTGGGTCATTGTGGATCGGCTGACCAAGTCCGCCTATTTCATATTGGTGAGCACTACTTATTCTTCGGAGTAACTGGCGGAGATCTACATCAGGGAGATATTTCGGCTGCATGGTATTCCAGTTTCCATCATTTCAGATAGAGGCACTCAGTTCACTTCACGGTTCTGGAGAGCCGTACAGCAGGAGTTAGGTACTCGGGTAGAGCTGAGCACAATGTTTCACCCCCAGACTTATGGCCAGTCTGAGCGCACTATTCAGATTTTGGAGGATATGCTCCGTGCGTGCATGATTGAGTTTGAAGGTTCATGGGATCATTTCTTGCCACTAGCGGAGTTTGCTTATAACAACAGCTACCAGTCCAGTATTCAGATGGCACCGTATGAGGCTCCATATGGTAGGAGGTGCAGGTCTCCCATGGGCTGGTTCAAGTCGGGTGAGGCCAGACTACTAGGTACTGATATGGTCCAGGATGCAATGGACAAGGTCAAGATGATTCAGGACAGACTTCGTGCAGCCCAGTCTAGACAGAAGAGTTATGCAGAGAAAAAGGTCCGCGATGTGGCTTTTATGGTTGGCGAGTGGGTTCTGCTTCGAGTCTCGCCCATGAAGGGCGTCATGTGGTTTGGGAAGAAGGGGAAGCTGGGTTCTTGATTTATTAGCCCTTTTGAGATCTTGAGGCGTGTTGGGGAGGTTGCTTATGAGTTGGCCTTACCTCCCAGCCTAGCCGGAGTCCATTCCGTATTTCATGTCTCTATGCTCCGGAGATACCATGGTGACCCGTCGCATGTGTTGGATTTCACTACTGTTCAGCTAGACGAGAATCTGTCTTATGTTGAGGAGCCAGTGGCCATTCTAGACAGGCAAATCAAGAAGCTAAGGTCAAAGAACATCGCTTCAGTAAAGGTCCAGTGGCGGGGTCAGCCGACCGAGGAGGTTACTTGGGAGGCCGAGCAGGATATACACAACCAGTACCCTCACCTCTTCACCACTCTAGGTAAGTTTTCTATGCTCGTTCAAGGACGAACGAATCTATTAAGTGTGGGAAGATGTAACGACCCGACCGGTCGTTTTTAAAATTTATGCCACGATCCCCAATTTAACTGTTTTCCTAAGTTCATTTCTGCTATTGTGGTTTGCCGAGAGGGTTGGTTCTGGAATTTGGAGTGTTTTGGGACACTTAGTCCCTAATTAAGAGCCTTGTAGTTGAAAAATGGACCGTATTTGGAACAGTGTTAAGACGACCTTAGAACGGAGATCCGATGGTTCCATTAGCTCCGTTAGGTGATTTTGGGGTTGGGAGCTTGTTTGAAATGTATTTTGGAGGTCTGTAGGTCAATTAGGCTTGAAATGCCGAAGTTTGAATTTTTGGCGAATCCGAACGATAGATGAGATTTTGATCCGGGGGTCAGAATGGAATTCCGACAATTTCTGTAGCTTCTTTCTGTAGCTTCTTGGATATGTCTGCAAATTTTCAGGTCATTCGGACGTTGTTTGGTCGGGTTTTTGATTGAATGTTGGTTTCGGAAGTTTAGATGAAAACTTAGGCTTGAATCCGCTATAATTCGATGTTTTCTGTGTTTAAGGACATGTTTTTATGATTGGAACAAGTTCCTATCATGTTTTGGAGTATGTTGGTGGTTTTCGTTGGGGTCCTGGGGGCCGCGAGGTGAATTCGGACCACCATCCGGGCATTTTTAGGCTTGGAGGACTGCAGAAAATTGCAGCATCAGTGCAGCAGGATTTTAGCCTTCGCATTGGCGAGGCTTGAGCCGCGTTCGCGTAGGCAGAGGAGAGTTGAGCACCGCATTCGTGATGCTGGGCGTCGCGTTCGCGTAGAAGAAGGAAGGGGACCATCGCGTTCGTGTCCCGTGTAATGTGTTCACGTAGAGGAATGAAGCGAAGCATCACGTTCGCGTCTAGTGTCACGCGTCCGCGTAGAAGAAATTCCAGACGGCAAGAATAATACTTAAATTTTTAAATGCGGAAGTCTTTCAAATAAAAGATGAATAATAGTGTAAAGTAACTGACTTAAATTCTCTACCCAAGATATGGAGTCACATACTCATGAACTACTGAGGAATAACTACACATAATGGTCTGAAAGAAAATAAATAATAATCGTCTGTCTCGAAACAATGAGACCACAACCATAATAAAAGTAAATAGAGGAGACGTCGGGCCTGCCGACACCTGCAAGCTACCTCGGTCTCGAAAGTACGGTAATCCCGCTAGTATACTACTGCTGCTGCTCCTGCTCAAAACCTGGACCTGTGCAAAAACACTCAGAAGTGTAGTATCAGCACAATCTGACCCCATGTGCTGGTAAGTGCCTGGCCTATCTCGGCGAAGTAGTGACAAACCTAGGACTAGTCACTCACATAAACCTGTACAGTTCTATATATGTATGTACAACAAAATAACAGAAAATATCGAGTAATACAACTAACAAAGGAGGTATCATGCGGGGGGAACACAATCAGCAACACATAATAAATCAGTAAGGAAAATTATAGTGTAGTAAAAACAGCTACCACAAAAAGAGAAATTTAAATGGTTGCACGGCATCACCCTTCGTGCTTATGCTCTCATCCTCACCAAATAATCAAATAAAAGTGCACGGCATCACCCTTCGTGCTTTTACTCCCATCCTCGCCAAATAAGCAAATAAAAGTGGATGGCATCACCCTTCGTACTTTTACTCTCATCCTCACATCCATGGCACGACATGATCCTTCGTGCATGGTTTAAATAACAACGGCATGGAATGTCCCTTCGTGCATAAATTAAGTAACAACGGCACGGCATGTTCCTTCGTGCATAAATAGTAAAACAAGGCACGGAATGATCCTTCATGCGAACATAAGTAATAATGGCACGGCATCACCCTTCGTGCATTATCACTCTTCCTCGCCCAAATAACAATCACAGTCAAGGGCAAAAGAATAAATCAAGTAATATGAACCATCCCGACAAGGGAAACAAGAATCATAAAAATATCCCGGCAAGGGAACAACAACAACAACACAATAAGGTCCCGACAAGGGAAACAATAATCAACCTTCACGACCCGGCAATGGCTCAAGAACATGACTTAAGAACATCCCACATTAACTCACAACATATGTCAACAAACGACTCACGGTCATGCTAGACGCCAGTGTATAGATGCTTGCCACCACAGCCTATATACCGCACTCGATCACATAGCAATTAGCAATTATCACATTCAATCCTATTCCCTCAAGCTAGGATAGATCAAACAATTACCTCAGAGCATTTAAGTCCAATTAACCTGCAACTATCGTTTTACCTCGAATTTCAACCTTCAACTCGCTCGAATCTAATCACAATTGGTTTAACTACTTTAACAAATACTATATAAATTGGTTTGGATGCATAAAAATGGTTTTCTCAAAGTTTTACCCAAATTCCCAAAACGCCCCTGGTCCCACATGGCTGAAACTCGGGGTTTGGACCAAAATCCAGTTACCCATTCCCTCATGAGTTCAATTATATGATTTGTTTCAAAATCGGACCTCTAATCGAGGTCTAATTCCTCAATTTATGAAAAACCTAGGTTCTACCCAAAAACAAAAATTTCAACCATAAAAACCTTTGATTCCTCATAGAAAACATGTTTAATGATGTTAGGAATTGAAAGAGTTGAGTAAAAATTGACTTACAAGTGATTTGGACTGATATTGCTCTTGGAAAATCGTGTGTGGTGTTTTGGGTTTTGAAAGAATGGTGAAAAGGGGGTTTAAAATCATTTAAGTATCAGATTGCACAGTTGCGGATATGGGAATTGCGAACATATGTTAGCAATTGCGAACATAGCAGGTCCTGACTGCGGACATCGCATTTGCGAGAGAATGGTTCGCATTTGCGAACACAGGCCAGTTCTGGCCAACTTGCATTTGCGAGATTTGGTTCGCATTTGAGAACCTGGGCTTATCCTGGGCAACTTTGCATTTGCGAAGGTTGCCTCGCATTTGCAAACCAAGGCCTTTCCTGGGCCACTTCGCATTTGCGAAGGTTGGTTCGCATTTGCGAGCCAAGGCCTGTTCTGTGTCTAATCGCAATTGCGAGTTAATATTTGCATTTGCAAAGATATCAGCTGGGGGAAATACCAGCTGTGTTATTTTTAAAAATCTGCTCTAACGGCCTATCAAATCTTTACCCGAGCCCTCGTGCTCCACACAAAACATGCACACAACCTCAAAAATATACCACGAACTTGCTCGCGCGATCAAATCACCAATATAACATCGTTTTCATCGATTCATGATTTCTTCTTTTAAACTTCATAAACTTACAAATTTGGAACTCATGATTCAAAACACATCAAACGACGCTCAAATTCCGTCAACCTTTGTAGGAAGTACTTAAATAATATATAAGACTTGTACCGGGCGTCGGAACCAAAATACGAGCCCGATACCATGGTCTTTTAATCAATTTTCATTTCCATTTTCATTAATAATTTTAGAAAAACAATTTAACAGAAAAATTCATATCTTGGGCTCTAGGCCTCAGAATTCGACTCCGGACGCATGCCCGAGTCCCATATTTTCCTACGGACCTTCCAAGATCGTCCGATCTCGGGTCCGGATCTGTTTAACAAAAATATTGATCGAAGTCAACTATATCAATATTAATATCAAATTTCTTCAAATTTTCCATAGAATTCACATATTCTAACACATAAATTTTCCGGCTACGTGTCCGGATAATGCACGTAAATCAATGCAATATAAAATGAGGTTTTCAAGGCCTCGGAAGCGCTGAACATATGAGGAAAACATGTGATGACCCTTTGGGTCATAACACTCTTATAGGTAAAACTGGAATGAACTAAACTAGGAAGTGCATCTCCTAAGGGTGAATTTAAATTTAGAAAGTCCGTCTCCTATGACTGAACTATTGATTTAGGAAGTGTGTCTCCTATGGTGAAAATAAACTTAAGTAGTACGTATCCTATGGGTAAAAATAAACTTAGGAAGTGCGTCTCCTATGGGTGAAACTTTAATGATTTTAAACTAGGAAGTGCGTCTCCTACGGGTGAAATCTTACTTTAGGAAGTGTGTCTCCTTATGCATGAAAATAAACTTAGGAAGTGCGTCTCCTATGGGTAAAAATAAACTTAGGAAGTGCATCTCCTATGGGTGAAACTTTAATGACTTTAAATTAGGAAGTGCGTCTCCTATGAATGAAATCTTAAATTAGGAAGTGCGTCTCCCGTGCATGCAAATAAACTTAGGATGTGCGTCTCCTATGAAAAAAAATAAACATAGGAAGTGCGTCTTCTATGGGCGAAACTTTAATGACTTTAAACTAGGAAGTGCGTCTCCTATTAATAAAACTTAATTTAGGAAGTGCGTCCCCGTGTATGAAGATAAACTTAGGAAGTGCATCTCCCATGGGTAAAAATAAACTTAGGAAGTGAGTCTCCTATGGGAGAAATTTTAATGACTTTAAATTAGGAAGTGTGTCTCCTATGAATGAAATCTTGAATTAGGAAGTGTGTCTCCCGTGCATGAAAATAAACTTAGGAAGTGCGTCTCCAATAAACTTAGGAAGTCCATCTCCTATGGGTGAAATTTTAATGACTTTAAATTAGGAAGTGCGTCTCCTATGAATGAAATCTTAATTTAGGAAGTGCGTCTCCTAGGGGTAAAAATAAACTTAGGAACCTATGGGTAAAATCTCAATGATTTAAACTAGGAAATGTGTCTCCCTTTTCCTCCTAAACCATTTCCTTCTTCCTGAATTACCTTCTTGCAGAACTGCTTCACTTAAAACTTGTGTTGTCTTCCCTTGAAATTGTTGGGGATAACTCTGTTGGGAATTATTTACTTACCTACTGGGGATATAAATGCTATCAGATGGGGATAACAATGTTGAAGATAACATTTCTGGGGGTTTTTCATTTCTTCAAAATTGGTGCTTCACCCTTCTGAAGGCTGTTGGGGATGACACTGGCTTTTTGCTTTTTCTGAGCACAAGTTTCATCCTTTTGTTCTTGAGGTTTGTTTTATCTTCCTTCTTCCCCAAGTGGGTACCTGACTTCCAGAAAAATTTCAAAATGAAAGGAAAATTTTCTGCCCCAGTTTTATAATCTTTCTTGTGGCATGCCATTTCCTTTACCTACTTTAAATCAAAGAAAATTTGTTAGTTTAAAACGTGGTGGTTGGTTGTGATTCTCCTGTTGGGGATGATTCTTCTCCTCTTTCCCTGCTCTGCATCTCATTTTCAAAACTTGTTGGGTATGTTATTATTTGCTGGGGATGATATTCCTACTGATGGAAGTTTTTCCCTTTCTTGCTTCCCCGCCTTCCTTGACGACTCTTTATTCACAAGCCTTTCCCCGTTGTTTTTCATTCGTATCTTGACCACCCAAATTCCAATGACAGTGACCCTGCTTGAGGATCTTGCATGTTTTACTGATGAACCATTTTCTTCGTTCATTCTTGTCACTGGAAATACTGTTTCTACTGAGGATATCCCCCTTCTTTTGTGGCATATTTAGGGAACGGGCATTTCCCCGAACTTTGAGTCTCACTGGCCTTGGCCTTGAGGTGATAAACCTTCGCCTTTGATGGAGTTATCCTCCTGCTGATCCACCCCTTTGTCAATTTCCTCTTGCTGGGGAATATCCTTCTGGACATTGGCCTTACGTTTGTTCCCTCCTGACTTATACCACTTGGGTGTACCAATCAGATTCTGTCTAGCATAATTGGAAAACTGATGGCAAATTTTGAAGTCATTTCTAATTTGTTCTGACCAACAGACTCTACTGGGGAATTTTTTATGAATGAAGAAAGATAAAAGGAAACAAAAATAGAAGACAAAGAAAAGATGACTTTCTAACAAAAGAAACTATAAAATAAAACCCTATCAAATGCATATACCGACTCTAATGGTCATGATATGCACATATGGCCTATCATCCGTCGTCAATCATCTTTCAAGATTTTTGTCTAGTGATTTCGATCTGATTCTCAATATTTGTTTGACTTGTAGTGCCAGAAGGGTTTTTACTATCAAGCCTCTCTCATTTTAGTTTTTCTCTCAAGCTTTCATCGCCTTATGGTGCCCGTGAAGGTTTTCACCGATAAGACTCTCTCATTTGTATTACTTCTCAGCTGGGGTTCTGGGTGTTACCGCTAAGACTCTCTTATATTTCTTCTGCTGGAGATCCGAGTCTTTTCTGCTGGGAATCAGAGTATTATGTTCTGATAAGACTTCTCTCATTTGCCTGACTTGACCTCTTTTGAAGATTGGTCAAAATGTCTTTCTTTGGATCGTAATGTGGATTTGGATAGGGCTTAGAAAGAAAGGGTATTAAAGGCTCAAAACAAACTAACTTTGGGTTCAAAATTTACAACCTTCGGACCTTGATTTATTTAAAATAAATACAATTTTTGCCCTAGTTTCTTGCTTGGGCAATTTAATTTTTATTTACACTATGACCGAGTTGTGAAGCGCCAACATATCCTCTTTGAGGAATAAGGTCAAACGTAGTTCCCAATTCCCCGTTGTTCTAATTTTCCTTTTCAATTATTATTTTTTTCTTTTTCTTTTTCTTTTCTTTATCTTTTTTTGTTGTTTTGTTGTTGTTTTTTTATACGTTTGTGTTTCTAGCCTTTGCTACTGATTCCGAAGGAGGGGTATGAAAGAAACAAATAAGGCTCAAAGGGTTAACTCAAGATAAAGTGTTTAGATAGCAAAACAAAATGCCTTCGTCATTCCAATTTTCAAAGCATGCCAAGTGCAAACAACATATTTAAACATTCACGACATCTTCTGATTATGCCAACCATATCCGCCCATTCGCCTTTTCATTTGATATTTTAAAGCATCGCTAGGCAACACTCTTATTTCATTACCATGAGCGACCTTAATGTCGACATGGCTAACTTGCCTTTAAGTTTTTCTTTATGTTTCACATGCCCCAGTTTCACATGACTCGGTTTCCAAATAATCTCAAACCGTTCTTATTTCGTTTAAATGTCTCTATCACCTCCCAATGGTTTTATGATTAACATTTAAGATTAGGCCCAAACTATGCGTGCATGTCATGTCACTAGAATCGGCGTTTGAACAAAAGACAAATCTAAAGGATAAAAAGAACTAAACAAATAAGATGACTGGAGGTAACAAAAGACCGAAAGTTTCATTAGACTAACGGTGATATGGTTCAACAACAAAACAAGCAAAACAAACCAAAGAACAACCCTGAAACAAAACTGGATAAGACTAAGCAAACTGATATGACAAAAATAGAAGGATAAGAGGGTTTGACCACAAGACAAAATCTGGATTACAGCCCTGAAAATAACCTGGATAATAGAAATGACAACAAAATGAACCACCAAAGCTCTACTATCGCTGCCCAAAAGATGGAGTGTCTTTCTAATTACCAAGCACAACATTTTAACCACTGAGTTCTGCATCAATATTGCCAAGACCATTAGCAAGTTCAATATCATCAACTTCAGTCAACAAGCTCCTAAGAGGGTTCGCATGCTCCATGTCACCGTCATTGATCACAATTGCCCCTTCTTGAATCATTCTTTCTACTTCATTTTTCAAAGAACGAGAAGCTTCAATGATATGCCCTTGGACATTAGAGTGGTACATACATTGGACAATAGGATTAAATCCTTTTGCATATGGGTCTGGAGTATAGCCAATGAGCGTCTCAATCAGGCCAAAATGCTTTTACTTTTCAAACAAGCTTGTGTAGGACCCCCCAATTGGCGTGAAACTATTTTTTTTGCCTTTGCTTCCCTTCCCACCCCTGTTTTCTTGGGTTTTTGGGTTCTCGAGTATGTTGTGAAGTGTAACAACCCGGCCCGTCATTACGAAAATTTCCACCCCGTTACCTTGCATTTACATATCTTATGCTTCTATATCAGTGTTAGAACCTATAGGGTGAGTTAGGAGTGAATTGAATTAAAAATGAAGCAAATAGCATGTTTGAAGGAAGTTTGAATATGGAAAGTCAACCTAGAGTTGACTATCGAGTTAGAGTGCTCGGAATATGATTCGACTAGTTTCGAGGGATCATTTATGACTTAGGAGAGCAATCGGAATTGAATTTGGAGATCCGGTGTAGAAATAGGCTTGAATTGGCTAAGGTTGAATTTTGGCGAAATCCGATCGATAGGTGAGATTTTGATCCGGGAGTCGGAATGGAATTCCGACAGTTGCAGTAGCTCCGTTAGGTGATTTTGGATGTGCCTGCGAAATTTCAGGTCATTCGGACGTCGTTTGGTCGGGTTTTTGATGGAATGTGTAATTTGGAAGTTTTGAAGAAACTTAGGCTTGAATCCGGGTGTAATTGGTGATTTTGATGTTTAGGATGGTGTCTTTATGATTGGAACAAATTCGTATCGTGTTTTGGAGTAGGTTGGTGGTTTTCGTTGGGGTCCCGGGGGCCTCGGGGTGAATCCGGACCATCATCCGGCATTTTTGGAACTTAAAAATCTGCAGAAAAATTGCAGATCACTGGGCAAAATCCAAGCCTTCGCGTTCGCGTGGCATGGGCCGCGTTCGCGAAGGCCGGGCGAGTCAAGCATCGCGATCGCGAGACAGGTTACCGCGTTCGCGTAGGTCAAGATTCTTGAGCTTCGCGATCGCATTCAGGGTGTCGCGTTCGCGTAGGTTTGTGACAGTGTGCATCGCGTTCATGTGAGGGGTATCGCGAACGCGTGGTAAGGAACGCGAACGCGTAGTGTAAATGTCCCAACGCGTTGGGGAGGTCGCGTTCGCGAAGGTCAATCCGGAGCTGGGCATCGCGAACGCGTGGCAAGGAACGCGAACGCGTAGAAAAAAAGTCCCAGGCAGTGAATTAAAACCAGAAACATTTCAGATACGAGTTTCATTTCAAAAACCCCCATTTTTGAGCCCTAGAGAGAAGAAATCACGGGAAAACGCTGGGAAATCATCGGGTATTCATCGGAGGTAAGTTTCTTGACTCAAAAACATCATTTTATGGTAGGATTAACATCAATCTTCATGAATTTGGGTAGAAATTGTGAAGGATTGTGGCCTAGGTATTGAAAACGAAAATTTGAGTTTTGAAAGGCCAATCGAACTCCGATTTTGGTAAATTTTATATGAACGGATTCGTGGCGAGACGAGGGTTCTGGAAATATGAGTTCGAAATTTTTCGAGATGTGGGCCCGGGGCTCGGGTTTTGCCAATTTCATGATTTTTGATATTTTTCGAGTTCTTTCGATTGGGTTATGTTCCATTAGCGTATTTTGATATATTTGTGCTGATTTGTGCTAGTTTTGACGTGCGTGGATGCCGGTTCGAGGAGCTAAGGCGTCGCGGGCATGAGCTTTCGTCGGTTCGAGGTGGGTAATACTTGTAAATGATGTCACTGAGGGTTAGTAAACCCCGGACTTGCACATCATAGTGTTGTGTTGAGGTGACTTGCACGCCGGATAACGGGCGTGGGGTAGAGCACCATTGGGGATTGTGACTTGGTCCGTCCCGCGTAATAAATAATAACACCTAATTGTTGAAGTGAATTGGACTAATTATCATGTTTGGACTTCGTGCCAATTATTTGAGTCCTTCGGGGATTGGTATCACTGTTTTGATAACACTGTGCATATTTTATTCTAATTTAAGGTTTTAAATGGTATTTTTGCTATTTAGCATTCTTATAAGGTTATGAAAAACTTGAACAAGGTCTTAATAATATTTTAGTTGTGAGCTAATGTGATATTGTTGCCCGTAGGGCTTTTCTTGATTATTTGTTAGACTGATTGGGGCTGAGGGCCATATGTTAGGGCATGAAAATATGAGCATATGCATACACATGCATGGATCGGACTGCACGCCGCAGTGGTATATGGACCGGGCTGCGCGCCGCAGCAGGTGTGATATTATTATTGTGCTTGGGCTGTAGGAGCCCCTCCGGAGTCTGAACCCCCACAGTGAGCACGGGTACCCAAATTGGATCGGGCTACACGCCGTAGCGGTCATATGCATTGCATGGCATACATACATTGGTTTGCGTGCACTACGTGTCATAACATTCAGCACTCATACATTATTGGCACACATGCATTAGTTGCCTTATTGACCGGATCTCCTGGTGTAAATTGATAAGGAGTGCTGAGCCCGAGGGGCTGATTTGAGTGCGGACTTGCACTGCTTGAGATTGTATCCAGGTATTGGTATATTATTATGAAATAAAGTAGCTAAAATTGAGATTTCTAAATAATCTACTCACATATGCTTGAAAGGAATAAAAAGATAGTTATGTATTGTGTAGCATGAGATAGTGCCTATCGTGGTTTTCTTCCCTTCAGCATTATTTACTTTTATTACTGCTGAGTTGGAAGTACTCACACCCGACTCCCTGCACCTTGTGTGCAGATCCAAGTACACCATAGTGGAGCTGATTCTATTGCGGCTCGGGAGTGCTTTTGGACAGTCGAGGTAGCTGCCAGCGTTCGCAGGACCTGATTCTCCAGTTTGTCTGTATTTTTGTTCTGATCATCCCACACTTGTGCACGGTTATATTCACTATTTACACTTTGTATACTCTGTAGAGGCTCATGACTCTTGACCCTTCGGTCTATGGGAGTTGGCACATGTTGGGACTTGGTTCCCTATTTTAAATATATCTATCACTGTTGTGCTTAAATTGGATAAAGTGAGCTTGTGGCTCCGTGGTTATTGTTGATTGGTCGGGCTGGCCTAGCAGTGTGCTGGGCGCCATCACGACCGGATTTGGGGTCGTGACAAGTTGGTATTAGAGCCTAGGTTTACTAGGCCTCGTGAGTCTTGAGCCGGTTAGTAGAGTCTTGTGGATCGGTACGGGGACGCCTGTACTTATCCTCGGGAGGCTGCGAACCTTTAGGAAACACTTCACATTTCTTGGAATTCTTATCGTGCGTACTTGATTCAGCTTGAGATATACCTTTTTGAAACTCCTTCCGCACGTCCGTGTACTCTTCGAGCGCTCAGTAATATAATTGACTTATGGCTTGCGATTCCCTGGTCGAGGGGCGAGATGTAATCTCTATGAATTTATGTTGGGCCAGTCGGGAGGACTTGAGGCCGGATCCTTGTCTATGGCTTGAACACCAAGGTATTAATTTTGCGAGTCGGTATTATGAAGTTCATACGATCGGTATTGATCCTTATTGTGCAAATGGCAGTTTGATAATGGGAGAGCTGTAAGGTATTCAGTTCTTATTGTGATTTGATATGTAGCCCTAGCTATAGGCGTGAGAAATAATTATCATATCTCGTAATTGGAAGGTAAAGTGCCTTATGTGTAGTGAAACGAGTTTAAACTCGGGAAGACTAAAGTGATTTTGATATGTGTTATGATTCGAGCAGGTACAACAGAGGTTCAAGTATAAATTGTGATAATATGATTCGTATAGTATTGGGATTTAATGTTGTTGAAATACATTGTGATATCTTGTTGAGTTGTGGATGTATTGTTAGAATGGTTTGGTGATTCTCTGGCAGGTGGATAGGCCAATTTACAAAGGAAACTCTGCCGAAAGTTTTGGAAAATTTGGGGACTTAGAAAGATTTCTGTCACCTAAAGAAAGTGGGCTTATTGGTGGTGCGTGTATATCTGCAAGAATTGCAGAAGAGCTAAGGTCTCCGATGATTCGAGTCTCTGTCAAGGCTTGTAAATGACTTGAGTTTAATCTCATATTAACATTTCGGCATCACTTGAGTAATAATGATATGAGTGGTTGAAAGTGCTTTGATGAATGGCTTCGAGCTAAGTTGGGGAGGTTGCTATTGATTAACCGATTGCACTATTGTGTGCTATGTTGATTCTGTCTCTAAGTATGTTGGGAAATTCTGGTAAAGGTTATGGTGCTTCGTAGATCTGATGAAGTACTAGGGTGTTGTGAACTTATGTTGGTAAAGAATGTTCGGTGTGTAGAAAAGAAAGATAGCTAATTGTATCCGTATGTAATCATGATCTGCAGTGTCAGAGTTCTAATAAGGCACGAGTGGTTCTGTTCAATAAGACAGTTGAATTACAGCTGAATAAGGATGACTGACGCCCGAGAATTGTTTACGGTGTTCAAGATTTTACTTGTAACAGTCGGGTGTCTTAAGATTGTGCATGTGGCTAAAGATGGTGGTTTCGTTAGAAGAGATCGGTACTTGTGTTATATTATGTGAATGATGGGATTCTATGTAATCCGTATTGGAAGGTAATGATAACGAATTCAAATCGCAAGAGGTTCTTCAAAATAAAGTATTGTAGGATGTGATCCTTACCGTGTGGTCTTATGTACGAGTCTCGTGTGGAATGAGTTGATGTGTTATGGTGCTACGAGTCTCGTGTGGAATGAGTTGATGTGTTATGGTGCTACAGTAATGGCTAATATTAAATCAAAGATGAATCAGAAAGGAAACTGGGTAAATGGAACGACTTGTTAATAAACCAGAATGGTATAAAAAGAATATGATTGATTCCTGGTGTGTGGTTGAAGTAATGAGTCTTGCAGACATTGCAGTAAAGCTTTTGAGTGCTGGCAGTCGTGTAACCCGATATGGGTATAATATGGGTATAAGGACTCGGTCCTGGCAGTTTTAACTTATGCAATGTGATTGGGAGAAAGAGTTTATGATGTGTTTTAATGTGGTTTGAAAAATGAGTGTATTTTTCCTGTTGGTATGCAAAGCTTGGAATGTGTAATGAGTTTTCTCTATATGGGATCATAAAAGTCCTTGACCAGTTGAGTGCGTCGATGTTTGCGGCGTAGGAAAGGGATAAGAATTTCCATGTTATTTTAGTATGGTATTGTATATGCGATGTGTTATGGAAAAGTTGATAATGGTATATTCTAGGTTTTGAGATCAGTTCATAATATATGGGAAGTCAATAAAATTATTGAGCAGCGCGGACAGCTGTAGGTGAATTAAGAATTGATCTTTCTGATAATTTAAGAAAATGATACTGCTATTCTATTAACTTGGCAAGGAATATAATCCAAAAAGGACAAGGTAATGTAAAATGATGATATCCAGTTGTATGGTGGTATTCTCTTGTTGGATCGACTATAATAACTGAATCGTTGATGGCATAGTGAAATTTCCGAATGGCCGTCGTGGTATGAATGGACGCTTGATGTGCGTTATGTATTCGTACGGTGGAGTGTGAAACTAGGTATAGCGATTCATGTATTATATATGTGTTGGAGACTAGAAGTCCTTGTAATCCGCCTATGCAGTGGTTGTATATCGCGTGTATCGACACCGTTTTGTGATTATTGGAAATCGGAAGCCCTAGTGGCTCTCTCTTAGCTTGATATGATGAATTTGGGTTATGATACCTTATTTCAGACTGGTTGACATAAGACAGGTCGTCTAGACAAATGTGATATAGACGATGTCGGAAAATGACACAAATTGCGTAGCAGAGAGCATCAGAGTATGCTCCAACAGAGTAGTTGTACACAGGACCAGCGGACGGCTGGTAGGCATTGCTTTGTCAGTTGGACCTTAGTGGCGGATGTTAGTGTAGAAGTATCTACCATTGATTAGTTATGGTATTGAGGAACTTTGTCGGATGCGTTTCTTGTGGCCAAACTTGAGGCTATATATGTTTATTATGATGAGCAACTTGACTCGACGCGTATTTATTTGACGAGGGTTACTTGGATCGGGTGGCACGCCGCCACGGGTATGGTATCTAGATCGGGTGGCACGCCGCCACGGGTATGTCATTGGAGCGGGTTGCACGCCGCAACAGAATATTGTGAAAATATAGTTAGTTATATGCTACTGGTATACAATACTTCCCCACTTCTGAGGAAAAGACCATTTTGAGTATCGCTTGGCGAATGGCACATCGGTTGTGTCCTTTCAGGATTTAATAGCATAGGTTAATGGTTTCACCGTGGGTGAGGTTTATTGCTTGGGTTCAGACCTAGATCTGTGCGTGGCTGACCTTTTTGAGCTTGGTAACTTGAGGTGCTTCATGAGTAATAATGTTGGGATAGTATCACGAATCGTGGCAAGGCCACGTGATGTTATGACCTCTCGAGGAGGATTCA
Organism: Nicotiana noctiflora; assembly: GCA_032618575.1. NCBI lineage: Eukaryota > Viridiplantae > Streptophyta > Magnoliopsida > Solanales > Solanaceae > Nicotiana > Nicotiana noctiflora. The sequence continues at coordinate 31,141 of JASVEL010009810.1, forward strand.
GGTACTCTATTTCTATAATGCGAGACGCGATCTCGGTTCTATGTTATGATGGCACAGAGGAACTGAATTGCAGCTCTATTTGCTGGAGACAATTGTCATGATTTGAGTTGTCATGATTCGAGTGTGTGCAAACATTTCTATTGGAGCCTATGTTGTGCTCGTTGTGGCTTAGGCCGGTGTTGAGGTGTCATATCACCAGTGCGGTGTGTTATAATCGAAATGACCTTTGGAGTCATTTATGAATACGAGCATATTGGATCTTAGCTTGTTAGAAAGGTAAAAATCGAGGTTTGGCTCCGAAACCTATTGTGGTATCAGTTAAAAGTGAAATGGATTCATGAATGGTTGACCTGAGAGATGGGTTCGATATATCGCGTGTTCGGTTGCCGTGGGCATGATATGAAGGTGTTGGAACAAGACTCTTTCTAATGAAAAAGGGGTTTTCAGTTGGTATTTGGTTATCATGGGAAATTGTGTGATTAGAGACTATTGTCTCGAGTGATTGGGTTGTTTGATACATCATATGATCTCACCGGAGTAGTGAATATGGGTTATTGCAGTGGATTCGAGTGTATCCTGAGTATAGGCATGGGATTAGCATTTGGCATATGATTTCGGAAAGTGCAATGTGATTTATGGTTCAGATGGTCTGTGAAATTTTGACTATATGGTGTTTTCGGACTTATGTGAGATAGGGTGACGTATGATCGCCCGGATATATGCTTGGTAAGGTCATTCGGCTATTGGGTTGCTTCTAGTACAACTCCGAGTCCGCTCGAGGACGAGCGTTTGTTTAAGTTGGGGAGAATGTAACGACCCGGCCCATCGTTACGGGAATTACCTCCCCGTTACCTTGAATTAACATATCTTATGCTTCTATATCGGTGTTAGAACCTATCGGGTGAGTTAGGAGTGAATTGAATTAAAAATGAAGCAAATAGCATGTTTGAAGGAAGTTTGAATATGGAAAGTCAACCTAGAGTTGACTATCGAGTTAGAGTGCTCGGAATCGGATTCGATGATTCGACTAGTTTCGAGGGATCATTTATGACTTAGGAGAGCAATCGGAATTGAATTTGGAGATCCGGTGTAGAAATAGGCTTGAATTGGCTAAGGTTGAATTTTGGCGAAATCCGATCGATAGGTGAGATTTTGATCCGGGAGTCGGAATGGAATTACGACAGTTGCAGTAGCTCCGTTAGGTGATTTTGGATGTGCCTGCAAAATTTGAGGTCATTCGGACGTCGTTTGGTCGGGTTTTTGATGGAATGTGTAATTTGGAAGTTTTGAAGAAACTTAGGCTTGAATCCGTGTGTAATTGGTGATTTTGATGTTTAGGATGGTGTTTTTATGATTGGAACAAATTCGTATCGTGTTTTGGAGTATGTTGGTGGTTTTCGTTGGGGTCCGGGGGCCTCGGGATGAATTCGGGGGTCCAAATGGACCATTTTATGCAACTTAAAAATCTGCAGAAAAATTGCAGATCACTGGGCAAAATCCAAGCCTTCGCGTTCGCGTGGCATGGGCCGCGTTCGCGAAGGCCGGGCGAGTCAAGCATCGCGATCGCGAGACAGGTTACCGCGTTCGCGTAGGTCAAGATTCTTGAGCTTCGCGATCGCATTCAGGGTGTCGCGTTCGCGTAGGTTTGTGACAGTGTGCATCGCGTTCATGTGAGGGGTATCGCGAACGCGTAGAAGGAAAATCAGATGGCTGGGAGCTAGTGCAGCGCGAACGCATTGGGGAGGTCGCGTTCGCGAAGGTCAATCCGGAGCTGGGCATCGCGAACGCGTGGCAAGGAACGCGAACGCGTAGAAGAAAAGTCCCGGGCAGTGAATTAAAACCAGAAACATTTCACATACGGGTTTCATTTCATAAACCCCCGTTTTTGAGCCCTAGAGAGAAGAAATCACGGGAAAACGCTGGGAAATCATCGGGTATTCATCGGAGGTAAGTTTCTTGACTCAAAAACATCATTTTATGGTAGGATTAACATCAATCTTCATGAATTTGGGTAGAAATTGTGAAGGATTGTGGCCTAGGTATTGAAAACGAAAATTTGGGTTTTGAAAGGCCAATCGAACTCCGATTTTGGTAAATTTTATATGTACGGATTCGTGGCGAGACGAGGGTTCTGGAAATATGAGTTTCGAAATTTTTCGAGATGTGGGCCGGGGCTCGGGTTTTGCCAATTTCGTGATTTTTGATATTTTTCGAGTTCTTTCGATTGGGTTATGTTCCATTAGCCTATTTTGATATATTTGTGCTGATTTGTGCTAGTTTTGACGTGCGTGGATGCCGGTTCGAGGAGCTAAGGCGTCGCGGGCATGAGCTTTCGTCGGTTCGAGGTGGGTAATACTTGTAAATGATGTCCCGAGGGTTAGTAAACCCCGGACTTGCACATCTTAGTGTTGTGTTGAGGTGACTTGCACGCCGGATAACGGGCGTGGGGTAGAGCACCATTGGGGATTGTGACTTGGTCCGTTCCGCGTAATAAATAATAACACCTAATTGTTGAAGTGAATTGGACTAATTATCATGTTTGGACTTCGTGCCAATTATTTGAGTCCTTCAGGGATTGGTATCACTGTTTTGATAACATTGTGCATATTTTATTCTAATTTAAGGTTTTAAATGGTATTTTTGCTATTTAGCATTCTTATAAGGTTATGAAAAACTTGAACAAGGTCTTAATAATATTTTAGCTGTGAGCTAATGTGATATTGTTGCCGGTAGGGCTTTTCTTGATTATTTGTTAGACTGATTGGGGCCGAGGGCCATATGTTAGGACATGACATTCATATGAGCATATGCATACACATGCATGGATCGGACTGCACGCCGCAGTGGTATATGGATCGGGCTGCGCGCCGCAACAGGTGTGATATTATTATTGTGCTTGGGTTGTAGGATCCCCTCCGGAGTCTGAACCCCCACAGTGAGCACGGGTACCCAAATTGGATCGGGCTACACGCCGTAGCGGTCATATGCGTTGCATGGCATACATACATTGGTTTACGTGTACTACGTGGCATAACATTCAGTACTCATACATTACTGGCACACATGCATTAGTTGCCTTATTGACCAGATCTCCTGGTGTAAATTGATAAGGAGTGTTGAGCCCGAGGGGCTGATTTGAGTGCGGACTTGCACTACTTGAGATTGTATCCAGGTATTGGTATATTATTATGAAATAAAGTAGCTAAAATTGAGATTTCTAAATAATCTACTCACATATGCTTGAAAGGAATAAAAAGATAGTTCTGTATTGTGTAGCATGAGATAGTGCCTATCGTGGTTTTCTTCCCTTCAGCATTATTTACTTTTATTACTGCTGAGTTGGAAGTACTCACACCCGACTCCCTGCACCTTGTGTGCAGATCCAGGTACACCATAGTGGAGCTGATTCTATTGCGGCTCGGGAGTGCTTTTGGACAGTCGAGGTAGCTGCCAGCGTTCGCAGGACCTGATTCTCCAGTTTGTCTGTATTTTTGTTCTGATCATCCCACACTTGTGCACGGTTATATTCACTATTTACACTTTGTATACTCTGTAGAGGCTCATGACTCTTGACCCTTCGGTCTATGGGAGTTGGCACGTGTTGGGACTTGGTTCCCTGTTTTTAATATATCTATCACTGTTATGCTTAAATTGGATAAAGTGAGCTTGTGGCTCCGTGGTTATTGTTGATTGGTCGGGCTGGCCTAGCAGTGTGCTGGGCGCCATCACGACCGGATTTGGGGTCGTGACAAGTTGGTATCAGAGCCTAGGTTTACTAGGCCTCGTGAGTCTTGAGCCGGTTAGTAGAGTCTTGTGGATCGGTACGGGGACGCCTGTACTTATCCTCGGGAGGCTGCGAACCTTTAGGAAACACTTCACATTTCTTGGAATTCTTATCGTGCGTACTTGATTCGGCTTGAGATATAATTTTTGAAATTCCTTCCACACGTCTGTGTACGCATCGAGCGCTCAGTAATGTAATTGCCTTATGGCTTATGATTCCCTGGTCGAGGGGCGAGATGTAATCTCTATGAATTCATGTTGGGCCAGTCGGGAGGACTTGAGGCCAGATCCTTGTCTATGGCTTGAACACCAAGGTATTAATTTTGCGAGTCGGTATTATGAAGTTCATACGATCGGTATTGATCCTTATTGTGCAAATGGCAGTTTGATAATGGGAGAGCTGTAAGGTATTCGGTTCTTATTGTGATTTGATATGTAGCCCTAGCTATAGGCGTGAGAAATAATTATCATATCTCGTAATTGGAAGGTAAAGTGCCTTATGTGTAGTGAAACGAGTTTAAACTCGGGAAGACTAAAGTGATTTTGATATGTGTTATGATTCGAGCGCAGGTACAACAGAGGTTCAAGTATAAATTGTGATAATATGATTCGTATAGTATTGAGATTTAATGTTGTTGAAATACATTGTGATATCTTGTTGAGTTGTGGATGTATTGTTAGAATGGTTTGGTGATTCTCTGCCAGGTGGATAGGCCAATTTACAAAGGAAACTCTGCCGAAATTTTTGGAAAATTTGGGACTTAGAAAGATTTCTGTCACCTAAAGAGAGTGGGCTTATTGGTGGTGCATGTATATCTGCAAGAATTGCAGAAGAGCTAAGGTCTCCGATGATTCGAGTCTCTGTCAAGGCTTGTAAATGACTTGAGTTTAATCTCATATTAACATTTCGGCATCACTTGAGTAATAATGATATGAGTGGTTGAAAGTGCTTTGATGAATGACTTCGAGCTAAGTTGGGGAGGTTGCTATTGATTAACTGATTGCACTATTGTGTGCTATGTTGATTCTGTCTCTAAGTATGTTGGGAAATTCTGGTAAAGGTTATGGTGCTTCGTAGATCTGATGAAGTACTAGGGTGTTGTGAACTTATGTTGGTAAAGAATGTTCGGTGTATAGAAAAGAAAGATAGCTAATTGTATCCGTATGTAATCATGATCTGCAGTGTCAGAGTTCTAATAAGGCACGAGTGGTTCTGTTCAATAAGACAGTTGAATTACAGCTGAATAAGGATGACTGACGCCCGAGAATTGTTTACGGTGTTCAAGATTTTACTTGTAACAGTCGGGTGTCTTAAGATTGTGCATGTGGCTAAAGATGGTGGTTTCGTTAGAAGAGATCGGTACTTGTGTTATATTATGTGAATGATGGGATTCTATGTAATCCGTATTGGAAGGTAATGATAACGAATTCAAATCGCAAGAGGTTCTTCAAAATAAAGTATTGTAGGATGTGATCCTTCGGGAAATATTGAGAGAATATTCAGTGGCCTATATGTCTTAGACCGTGTGGTCTTATGTACGAGTCTCATGTGGTAACATGAGTTGATGTATTATGGTGCTACAGTAATGGCTAATATTAAATCAAAGATGAATCAGAAAGGAAACTGGGTAAATGGAACGACTTGTTAATAAACCAGAATGGTATAAAAAGAATACGATTGATTCCTGGTGTGTGGTTGAAGTAATGAGTCTTGCAGACATTGCAGTAAATCTTTTGAGTGCTGGCAGTCGTGTAACCCGATATGGGTATAATATGGGTATAAGGACTCGGTCCTGGCAGTTTTAACTTATGCAATGTGATTGGGAGAAAGAGTTTATGATGTGTTTTAATGTGGTTTGAAAAATGAGTGTATTTTTCTTGTTGGTATGCAAAGCTTGGAATGTGTAATGAGTTTTCTCTATATGGGATCATAAAAGTCCTTGACCAGTTGAGTGCGTCGATGTTTGCGGCGTAGGAAAGGGATAAGAATTTCCATGTTATTTTAGTATGGTATTGTATATGCGATGTGTTATGGAAAAGTTGATAATGGTATATTCTAGGTTTTGAGATCAGTTCATAATATATGGGAAGTCAATAAAATTATTGAGCAGCGCGGACAGTTGCAGGTGAATTAAGAATCGATCTTTCTGATAATTTAAGAAAATGATATTGCTATTCTATTAACTTGGCAGGGAATATGATCCAAAAAGGACAAGGTAATGTAAAATGATGATATCCAGTTGTATGGTGGTATTCTCTTGTTGGATCGACTATAATAACTGAATCGTTGATGGCATAGTGAAATTTCCGAATGGCCGTCGTGGTATGAATGGACGCTTGATGTGCGTTATGTATTCGTACGGTGGAGTGTGGAACCAGGTATAGCGATTCATGTGTTATATATGTGTTGGAGACTAGAAGTCCTCGTAATCCGCCTATGCAGTGGTTGTATATCGCGTGTATCGACACCGTTTTGTGATTATTGGAAATCGGAAGCCCTAGTGGCTCTCTCTTAGCTTGATATGATGAATTTGGGTTATGATACCTTATTTCAGACTGGTTGACATAAGACAGGTCGTCTAGACAAATGTGATATGGACGATGTCGGAAAATGACACAAATTGCGTAGCAGAGAGCATCAGAGTATGCTCCAACAGAGTAGTTGTACACAGGACCAGCGGACGGCTGGTAGGCATTGCTTTGTCAGTTGGACCTTAGTGGCGGATGTTAGTGTAGAAGTATCTACCATTGATTAGTTCTGGTATTGAGGAACTTTGTCGGATGCGTTTCTTGTGGCCAAACTTGAGGCTATATATGTTTATTATGATGAGCAACTTGACTCGACGCGTATTTATTTGACGAGGGTTACTTGGATCGGGTGGCACGCCGCCACGGGTATGGTATCTAGATCGGGTGGCACGCCGCCACGGGTATGTCATTGGAGCGGGTTGCACGCCGCAACAGAATATTGTGAAAATATAGTTAGTTATATGCTACTGGTATACAATACTTCCCCACTTCTGAGGAAAAGACCATTTTGAGTATCGCTTGGCGAATGGCACATCGGTTGTGTCCTTTCAAGATTTAATAGCATAGGTTAATGGTTTCACCGTGGGTGAGGTTGATTGTTTGGGTTCAGACCTAGATCTGTGCGTGGCTGACCTTTTTGAGCTTGGTAACTTGAGGTGCTTCATGAGTAATAATGTTGGGATAGAATCACGAATCGTGGCAAGGCCACGTGATGTTATGACCTCTCGAGGAGGATTCGGGTACTCTATTTCTATAATGCGAGACGCGATCTCAGTTCTATGTTATGATGGCACAGAGGAACTGAATTGCAGCTCTATTTGCTGGAGACAATTGTCATGATTTGAGTTGTCATGATTCGAGTGTGTGCAAACATTTCTATTGGAGCCTATGTTGTGCTCGTTGTGGCTTAGGCCGGTGTTGAGGTGTCATATCACCAGTGCGGTGTGTTATAATCGAAATGACCTTTGGAGTCATTTATGAATACGAGCATATTGGATCTTAGCTTGTTAGAAAGGTAAAAATCGAGGTTTGGCTCCGAAACCTATTGTGGTATCGGTTAAAAGTGAAATGGATTCATGAATGGTTGACCTGAGAGATGGGTTCGATATATCGCGTGTTCGGTTGCCGTGGGCATGATATGAAGGTGTTGGAACAAGACTCTATCTAATGAAAAAGGGTTTTTCAGTTGGTATTTGGTTATCATGGGAAATTGTGTGATTAGAGACTATTGTCTCGAGTGATTGGGTCGTTTGATAAATCATATGATCGCACCCGGAGTAGTGAATATGGGTTATTGCAGTGGATTCGAGTGTACCCTGAGTATAGGCATGGGATTTGCATTTGGCTTATGATTTCAGAAAGTGCAATGTGATTTATGGTTCAGATGGTCTATGAAATTTTGACTATATGGTGTTTTCAGACTTATGTGAGATAGGGTGACGTATGATCGCCCGGATATATGCTTGGTAAGGTCATTCGGCTATTGGGTTGCTTCTAGTACAACTCCGAGTCCGCTCGAGGACGAGCGTTTGTTTAAGTTGGGGAGAATGTAACGACCCGGCCCATCGTTACGGGAATTACCTCCCCGTTACCTTGCATTAACATATCTTATGCTTCTATATCGGTGTTAGAACCTATCGGGTGAGTTAGGAGTGAATTGAATTAAAAATGAAGCAAATAGCATGTTTGAAGGAAGTTTGAATATGGAAAGTCAACCTAGAGTTGACTATCGAGTTAGAGTGCTCGGAATCGGATTCGATGATTCGACTAGTTTCGAGGGATCATTTATGACTTAGGAGAGCAATCGGAATTGAATTTGGAGATCCGGTGTAGAAATAGGCTTGAATTGGCTAAGGTTGAATTTTGGCGAAATCCGATCGATAGGTGAGATTTTGATCCGGGAGTCGGAATGGAATTCCGACAATTTCTGTAGCTCCGTTAGGTGATTTTGGATGTGCCTGCAAAATTTCAGGTCATTCGGACGTCGTTTGGTCGGGTTTTTGATGGAATGTGTAATTTGGAAGTTTTGAAGAAACTTAGGCTTGAATCCGTGTGTAATTGGTGATTTTGATGTTTAGGATGGTGTTTTTATGATTGGAACAAATTCGTATCGTGTTTTGGAGTATGTTGGTGGTTTTCGTTGGGGTCCGGGGGCCTCGGGATGAATTCGGGGGTCCAAATGGACCATTTTATGCAACTTAAAAATCTGCAGAAAAATTGCAGATCACTGGGCAAAATCCAAGCCTTCGCGTTCGCGTGGCATGGGCCGCGTTCGCGAAGGCCGGGCGAGTCAAGCATCGCGATCGCGAGACAGGTTACCGCGTTCGCGTAGGTCAAGATTCTTGAGCTTCGCGATCGCATTCAGGGTGTCGCGTTCGCGTAGGTTTGTGACAGTGTGCATCGCGTTCATGTGAGGGGTATCGCGAACGCGTGGTAAGGAACGCGAATGGCTGGGAGCTAGTGCAGCGCGAACGCATTGGGGAGGTCGCGTTCGCGAAGGTCAATCCGGAGCTGGGCATCGCGAACGCGTGGCAAGGAACGCGAACGCGTAGAAGAAAAGTCCCGGGCAGTGAATTAAAACCAGAAACATTTCACATACGGGTTTCATTTCATAAACCCCCATTTTTGAGCCTTAGAGAGAAGAAATCACGGGAAAACGCTGGGAAATCATCGGGTATTCATCGGAGGTAAGTTTCTTGACTCAAAAACATCATTTTATGGTAGGATTAACATCAATCTTCATGAATTTGGGTAGAAATTGTGAAGGATTGTGGCCTAGGTATTGAAAACGAAAATTTGGGTTTTGAAAGGCCAATCGAACTCCGATTTTGGTAAATTTTATATGTACGGATTCGTGGCGAGACGAGGGTTCTGGAAATATGAGTTTCGAAATTTTTCGAGATGTGGGCCCGGGGCTCGGGTTTTGCCAATTTCGTGATTTTTGATATTTTTCGAGTTCTTTCGATTGGGTTATGTTCCATTAGCCTATTTTGATATATTTGTGCTGATTTGTGCTAGTTTTGACGTGCGTGGATGCCGGTTCGAGGAGCTAAGGCGTCGCGGGCATGAGCTTTCGTCGGTTCGAGGTGGGTAATACTTGTAAATGATGTCTTGAGGGTTAGTAAACCCCGGACTTGCACATCTTAGTGTTGTGTTGAGGTGACTTGCACGCCGGATAACGGGCGTGGGGTAGAGCACCATTGGGGATTGTGACTTGGTCCGTCCCGCGTAATAAATAATAACACCTAATTGTTGAAGTGAATTGGACTAATTATCATGTTTGGACTTCGTGCCAATTATTTGAGTCCTTCGGGGATTGGTATCACTGTTTTGATAACACTGTGCATATTTTATTCTAATTTAAGGTTTTAAATGGTATTTTTGCTATTTAGCATTCTTATAAGGTTATGAAAAACTTGAACAAGGTCTTAATAATATTTTAGTTGTGAGCTAATATGATATTGTTGCCCGTAGGGCTTTCTTGATTATTTGTTAGACTGATTGGGGCCGAGGGCCATATGTTAGGGCATGACATTCATGTGAGCATATGCATACACATGCATGGATCGGACTGCACGCCGCGGTGGTATATGGATCGGGCTGCGCGCCGCAGCAGGTGTGATATTGTTATTGTGCTTGGGCTGTAGGAGCCCCTCCGGAGTCTGAACCCCCACAGTGAGCACGGGTACCCAAAACGGATCGGGCTACACGCCGTAGAGGTCATATGCATTGCATGGTATACATACATTGGTTTACGTGTACTACGTGGCATAACATTTAGCACTCATACATTTACTGGCACATATGCATTAGTTGCCTTATTGACCAGATCTCCTGGTGTAAATTGATAAGGAATGCTGAGCCCGAAGGGCTGATTTGAGTGCGGACTTGCACTACTTGAGATTGTATCCAGGTATTGGTATATTATTATGAAATAAAGTAGCTAAAATTGAGATTTCTAAATAATCTACTCACATATGCTTGAAAGGAATAAAAAGATAGTTATGTATTGTGTAGCATGAGATAGTGCCTATCGTGGTTTTCTTCCCTTCAACATTATTTACTTTTATTACTGCTGAGTTGGAAGTACTCACACCCGACTCCCTGCACCTTGTGTGCAGATCCAAGTACACCATAGTGGAGCTGATTCTATTGCGGCTCGGGAGTGCTTTTGGACAGTCGAGGTAGCTGCCAGCGTTCGCAGGACCTGATTCTCCAGTTTGTCTGTATTTTTGTTCTGATCATCCCACACTTGTGCACGGTTATATTCACTATTTACACTTTGTATACTCTGTAGAGGCTCATGACTCTTGACCCTTCGGTCTATGGGAGTTGGCACGTGTTGGGACTTGGTTCCCTGTTTTTAATATATCTATCACTTTTGTGCTTAAATTGGATAAAGTGAGCTTGTGGCTCCGTGGTTATTGTTGATTAGTCGGGCTGGCCTAGCAGTGTGCTGGGCGCCATCACGACCGGATTTGGGGTCGTGACATGAAGGTAATAGTGCATTATGTGGTGCTGGCGTGAAAACTGTGGTTCTGGTAGGTAGTAGGGTTGGTAGTAGGGTGAAGGACCTCTAGATCTGGGCCAAGTACCCGCTTCGACTGATGCGACTTCTTCCTCCTTATTTTTTTGTTTTTGTCCATTATTCCCTTTTGTAGTGTGTGTGTGCAAGTGTTTTTATTCCCCTTTTGTGTTTTTCCCATCCTTTTGTGTCGTGTGCATGTGTTGTCATTTTAGTTTTGACCCCCACATGTGGTGGACTTGGATTATTATGGCTAGGTCCGAAAATTAAGCCTTAAACCAAGTAATTTGAACCCGAATATTATTCTATGCCCGGAAGCGAGAATGAAAATATGATTTTATTTAATTAATCCTACATAAGCAAAATAACTATAAAAATAAGACTGACAATTAAACAAAACTATTTTTATATTTTTCAAGATTAAAATGACTACAAAACAATAATAAAACTATTTTTTTATTTTTGTTTTTATATAAAGATAAAAGTATAAAGTACTATTTTTGTATTTTTTCAAGTTTAAAATGACTACAAAATATTAATAAAATTATTTTTTATAATTTTCATTTTTTATAAAAAGATAAAAATATAAAGTACTATTTTTGTATTTTTCAAGTTTAAAATGACTACAAAATATTAAAAAATTATTTTTTTATAATTTTCCATTTTTAGGTAAAAATAAAGTAAAGGAATAAAAATTAGTTGGGATAGCTATATTAGGCCTAAACTAAATATTTTACGCTAAACTATGAAAAATCTCAGGGAGGTCAAAAATCACATGTCTACAGTGTAGTAAAATAAAGCTAATAGTTATAAAACAACCCGAATATCTCACAGAAAACAACATAACTTCCCAAGACCTGGGGGTCATGAGTCTAGAGACTCTACCAGAGTAGCATAACAATACTGAAAAATTTACATAATCTTAATGTACACGGAATAATCAAACAATAGGGAAAATGAGGGAAGAGTCGGGTCATGCGGATGCCAGGCAGCTACCTCGACAACTCCAATAATACTCTGAAGCAACAATTAGCTCAGCTAAGCTTCCAAAATACCTGAAGCTGCACACATGGTGCAGGGAGTCGAGTGAGTACTTCCAACTCAGCGGTAATAAAAGAAAATAATGCCGAGGAGAAAGAAAACCACACAAGAGCACTATCTCATGCTATGAAATACAGAATCCCACATTTTAAACAACATGGCACTTCATGAAAATCCTTTATAATAGGTCTAGATCAGTTTAAAACCTCTTTTTATAACATCTCTTTTTCTTTCATTATTAACAGTTTAGTACCTGGATACAAAATCAAATAGTTCAAGCCTGCACTCAAATCAGCCCCTTGGGCACAACACTCCTTTAACAATTTACACCAGGGTATCTTGTCAACAAGGCAAGTAATACATGTATGCCAGTAATGTATGAGTGTTATATGTCACGCCGCGTAGTACAAACAGAAACCAATACATGAATGCAACGCAATGTACATGACGATGTGGCGTACAACCCCATCCATTTAGGCGCATGCGCTCACTGTGGGGGTTCAGACTTCGGACGGGCTCCTACAACCCAAGCGCAATATCAATATCAATCCCGCAGCGGCGTGCAGCCCAATCCATGCATAGTCATGAATGCACATAAGCCCCTTGGGCAATAATAACATAGCAGCTCTCAGCTAAAAATATCATCAAAACCTGGATTAAGTTTTCAAATCATACAAAGAATGCTAAGTTGCGAAATAAAATTTTAAAACCTTAGACTGAGATAAAATATGCACATTAATACAAAACAACGATATCAATCCCTGAAGGATCCAAATACTTGGCACGAAGCCCAAACCACGACAATCAGTCCAATTCATGATAGCAAATATCTTTATTAGGGTGTCAATTCAACATCAAGCAATTAGGTAGTATTTTTATTAAGCAGAATGGACCAATTCACGATCCCCCAAGGTCTTGTACCCCATGCCCATTATCCCGCATGCAAGTCACCTCAATACAACCCTATGATCGGCAAGTCCGGAGTTTACAAACCCCCAGGACATCATTTACAAGTATTAACCACCTCGATCCAGCGAAAACTCTATCCTGCGATGCTTTTGCTCCTCAAACCGGCCTTAACGCGCGTTAAAATTAGCCAAAATCAGTACAAACACTACTAGAAATTGGAGCTATGGCAACAGTTTTTATTGCTCCGGATCTATAACCGTTGCGATAGGTATTCTATTATTACGGCTATAACCGTTACAAACAATTGCTGAAACTACCGGGACACTTAGCAAATGAACCCTAGCGATAGTCTCAATAACCGTTCCTATATATATGTATATGGCTACGGTTTGTATAACCGTAGCAATAGATATATCTATGGAAACGGTTGGATGTATTGTTACGATCATTTTGGTTCCCTCCTTATTTTTCACCCAAAATTTTAATACCCACTAAAATAAGATGGGGCCCACAATTATATTATTCTTCTTTTTATTTTATATCTTGTTTTCATCAAAAATATACCTAAACCCTAAAATTAAACATGCTCTGAAATTGCCAGGCTCCATCTGAAATCCCTTAATTCTTTTGAGCGAGAGAAAGCTGCTTGCTCGAACTTTTTCTTTGGAAATCCCCTAATTACCATCACCATAACCCATAGTTCATTACTAAGCTCAAAATCCTCCACTGAATTTCAGCACTAATGGATATGAAGTATTGTTCAATTTCCTGAATATGAATTTGACTATTAAATAAAAGACACTTTCTGAAAAGACTGAATATTTGGCTGTTTTGTGTTATTTTCTTCAGGTCTTTCGAGTTTTTATATTTTGGAACCACTAAAATTTGGATAAGCCGTGTTTGGTTGTATGGATTCACCTTTCTGATCAGCCCGTGTTTGGGAAATTCGGTTAGATATTTGATGGCTCAATCGATGAGCAGAGGAGGGGGAGGAGTGTGGTAAGGAACTATATAGTAGGGAAGCAAATTGGCACCGGCTCTTTCTCGCTGGTGTGGCATGCTCGGCACCGAGCTCATTGAACCGAAGTGACTATTAAAGAGATCGTCACGGCTCGGCTTAATAATAAGCTTCAGGATAGTCTCAAGTCCGAAATTGTAATTTTACGGAAGATCAATCATCCTAATATCATTCGCCTCCACGACATGATCCGGGTTTTATATTATCAAATTCAGTTTCAATGTATATATATATATATATATATATATATATATATATATATATATATATATATTTGTGTTAATTAAAGAATAGCTTTCTTTCTATAAACATGATAGAAGTAATATGAGATTAGTTCTCCATAATATTTGAGGAAGAATAGCTTTTCGGTAAGTTGTATGGGAATGAGAGAGTAAATTCAGCTTTGTGCCTACGCATGGTAAGGGTTTTGACTCTAGACCTTTGTATTTTAGACCATATCTGCGACTCTGCTAGAGCGCAGGCCAGCTTTCTTACTTTACCTAGTCTATAGTCCAAGCTTCGTGCTCATTTGGGTGCACAATGTTGCTGAGTTAAGAATCTGCTTTGTTACTGCTGATTTGTGAGTGAGAATTGCTAGACTTACTGGAGCTCAATTCTTGGAACTTGAATTGTCTTGATCTCATTAATTAACTTCGAGCTAGCAATTTTAGTTGAGTTTGATTTTACTAAGTTTAAAACTGAAATTTAACCTTCAATTCTAGTGTTGTGATTGCGACTGAAACTTGTCTCCTTTGTTCACTGTTTGGAACATGCTTAGAAGAAATTTTGTATGATTAGCATGGTTCATTGACAACACATTGAAGAGGACCAGCATCAGAAGTTAAATAGGGAATTAACGATACTTGAGAAACAATAAACGATTGTCCTCTTGTGTATTTTGGAGCAATAATTCCATATCCAGATGGATTAAAATATGCTCCATTCATAAACTCATCTTTTGAGGACCTCCATTTCCAACTCTTCCATCCCCCTTCATGAGTTTTCCTCTTGGTAACCTATAATATATATCATGACTAATATAAGATCATCTATATATAGCAATGGCAATGACATTAGTCTAAATTGTCTTTTTGTCGCTAATTTCTAAATTTGTAGTTCCTTCAAACTGGAAAAGGAATGAAGAAAATGAAAATATCTGATTTTCTGGACATTAAAGAACAAGTAGCTTGATATTTTCATACCTCTTTGTCATATAAGTCAGGAGCAATGAAATAATTTCCCTCACTGAATATTGTTGGATCTGCACTTCTACCAATGGCATACATTAACCATTGATCATAATAATTATTAGCCACATGAGCATAACCATGCCTAACCCTGTAACACAAATTATTGTCAAATGTTGCATTATCTTAAATTATTGTCATACTTGGTCCAACTGCATAATCTATTCACAGTTGTTTCAATGTATTGTGTGATTAATCTTTGGATAATCTTAATTAGGTACCTTAGCATTCTTTGAACTAGTTCACGACCAAAATGGTTGAAAACTACCATAACTTTCATGCTTTTGTCTGCAGTATATTCATCATTGTGCCCCAACAACATAACCTGGAGAATTTGATTTAAGGTCAGAATTAAAAAAGATCACTACATCTTTCTGTCAAAGGCAGAACTGAGATTTTATTTCAGTTAGTATTATTTCACAACTAAATCAATCAACCATACCTCAATTTCAAGTCAGTTGGTGTGTGCAAACTTAGCATAAATAATGTAAATATAAAAAATCCAACCACAAACAGTTTGACTCAAAAGCAGTAATGTGCATTGAAAAAGTTGGAGACTTACTTTGTCATGCTTAGTGAAGTAATTGATCGATATAGTTACTGCAGTTAAAGCATGAACAACATATTAATCCTTTCTTTGTTTGATACTCTGAATCCCAATCAAATGGGCTTTATGACTGCCGAATTGTCCCAATGCGGACCTTATTCTTTACAAAGGAAGTAGTATTATTTTTAGCTGGACAAAGGATGTGTTTATTAACGGTCATTCTGTAAAATTCAAGTTTTGTGAAACATGTTTGCTATATCGTCCACCACGTGCTTCTCATTGCTCAATTTGCAACAACTGCGTTCAGAGATTTGATCATCACTATCCCTGGGTTGGCCAGTGTATTGGAGTTGTGAGTCTATCTTTTCAATTCTTAGTATTGTTTCACTATCTCGATTCTTTATCTTTGAAATTGGAAAAATAGAAACATACATGTTCACAAGAACAATCTTTTAAAATCTCCCCTCTTTAACTTAAACCTTTTCCTTTTGTTGCTTTGGTTGCAGCGCAACTATCGGTGCTTTATACTATTTATATCAACAACAACAACTTTGTGCATATATGTTTTCACATTTTCGCTGCATATATGTATATTTCCAATCAACTCTGTACAGTGTATAATGTATATTCCATTGCAGAACTTCCTCTGTTAATGATCTTTAAAGGTCCAATCATGGTACAGTGTATAATGTATATTCAAAAACCTGGATTCCCGTTCATGGTATTTCATGGGGATGGTACTATAAGTGTGATATGATATACTATGACGAAAGATACTACATTGTCAATTCTTATTGTACGGTTTGTGCTTGAAGGTCGCAGAATAAAAAAGAAGAAAGAAGAAAATGCTTATTCTGTAAAAGTCCACGTTCTTATACTCTGAATCTACATACTTGTTTGGAACGAACGAAGTAGGTACAAGCTTGTCAGACAAATCACCAACTTTGTTAACTATTGAAGCTGTTAATCCACATACATACTGTTAATCTACATACATATTGCTTAACAAGAGTCAAATCACCAACTCTGTTAACTATTGAAGCTGTTAACCAACTTTAATGTACAGAATAACCTTTGAAGCTTTTTCATCACCAACTCTGTTAACTATTGACTCTGTGATTACTGATAGTTTTCTGTTTGCAGTGAACAACTTGATCTTTTGTTATATCTGGAGAACCACTTGGTCAAATAGGTGTTGAATCATAAGGAGGCTGAACAGAATGGTAGTAGGTTTTGCCTCTCTATCTTTTCTTTTCATACTTCTCCTTTTTCAGTAATATGTACTCATCTTATAATACTTCGTGTCTGCTTTTTTGAATCTAGCAGAGATTCTAATAGTCATGAATCAAGGAGGGTGTGCAAGTAAAAACAAAAAATATCCAACTGCATCCAGCTGGATCACTTGCATCTTTGCGAAACCAAAAGTTTTCGTCGTTGACAACAAAGAAAACCTCTCAAGCTATCAGGTCTAATGAAAATGAAGAAAGACAATTAGAATCTCGATCACTTGCATTTTTGCAAAATCAATCATTGACAACAAAAAGAACCTTTCATGAAAATGAAGAAAGACAATCAGAAGCTGAGAAGGTTTCACAAAGATTTCAACTGCAAGAAAAAGTGCGGCAAGTGCCATTGATTTCTACCTCTTCTACAGCACAAGGAGTACAAGAACAAGAGCGGCAAGTACCAATGGATTCCATCACTCCTACAGCACAAGCTGTGCATGAACCATCTGAGGATTGTACCGATCATGAAGCAATTGAACAATCTGAGGAACCATACAAGCATATATA
This sequence comes from Nicotiana noctiflora, assembly GCA_032618575.1. Classification (NCBI taxonomy): domain Eukaryota; kingdom Viridiplantae; phylum Streptophyta; class Magnoliopsida; order Solanales; family Solanaceae; genus Nicotiana; species Nicotiana noctiflora. The sequence goes on from JASVEL010009810.1 coordinate 48,533, forward strand.
AATTTAATCATAAATTAACTAATAGTGGTGATTGGTGATTATACTTGTTTTGTATTAGTGCAGGCCCTTCTGTGCCAAAAAGAAAAAGAGGCCCTACTCAAATGCAAAGTGTGCACGGTAGGAAGGACCGTAAAATAATTGTGCTAAATGAGTTCAATCAACCTATTGGTCCCACTAAGGAAGTTGTGAAAGAGTTGGGTAGCTTCCTCGGCACATTGGGAAGGAATGAGGCCTTTTGTCCTCTTAATGTATTTGATTGGAGGAAAGTAGACAAAAAAGATGATATTTGGAAATATGTCAAGGTATGAAGTTCGTAATGTTCAATAAGCGTCGATATTTCACATTTCTTATATTAACCCAATTGCACTAAATTTGTAGGAAAAATATGACATTCTTGAAGAGACGAAGAATTGGGTTTTTGATTCAGTTTGTACTGCTTGGAGAAAGTATAAAAGTCAGTTGAAGAAAAAACACTTTGATACATATGAGAATGACGAGCTTCAAATGCAGAATAGGCCACAAAATGTTCCTGCATCGCACTTTAAAGATCTTCTTGACTATTGGAACTCTGATGCCGCCAAGGTAATTACATCAAACTTTTCTGGTTACTGCTAGCGAACAAAAATAATGCAAGAAAAGTCTGGTTAAAGTTGTATGACAATGTAGGAATTGAGAACCAAATAAATAAAGATACTACAACCAAGGTCCTTTCTATAGGATGTTGCAGTTCTTTTTCTTCTGTTATTCTTCTGTTGCTCATATATTCTTCTTCTTCTGTTCTTCTTCTTCTACTGTTCTTCTTCTTCTTCTTCTTCTTCTGTTATTATGTTCTTCTTCTTGTTGAAGAATAGGATGTTGCTTAACAGACTGTGTCTTAAGTATGAATAATGTTTGCTTTTTTATTTGCAGAAAATGTCTGAAACCAATATCGAAAATCGAAAAAAGTTGAAGCATCCACACACTGCTGGAAAAATAAGTTTTGCTCAAATCATCGAGGTTTGATTTTTTTCTTTTATTTTTCTTTAAGTATGAACTTGCTAACTTTGAATGGAAACATTATTATACAAGTTTTCTTTTTACTAGGAAAAAAAGAAGGAAATGGCCGATACTTCGGATAGTCTATCAAGTAAAGATATATTTGTGGCCATAAGAAAAAGAAAACCTGATCGAGTATACAAAAGCTCTTATGAGAGTACAATGAGTAAAATTGTAAGAAATTTTTAGTTTAAAGATTATCATGATTATTTATTTGTTCTTAATTATCGACCTAGTTTTATTTTACTTATACTTTATTCTCTTGCATTTGGTTTGTAGGCTGAAATGGAGAGAATACAATCCACTCAAGAAAGTGGAGATGGAATTGATTCAGTTGACACTTTTGCATCTGCGATGGGACCTGAGCACCCAGGTCGGGCAAGATTGTATGGACGATGAGTCAACAAAACTGTCTTAAAAAAGAAAAAAGAAGATTTTGGATCCTCTATAAATGCTACTGATGAGAGAATGGAACAAAAAATGGAGGAAATGGAAAAGAGGATGCAATAAAAATTATTGGAAAAGCTCAATGCACAAAAGGAAAAAATGCTGGAAGAGCTCAATACACAAAAGGATGCTATGGAACAAGATATTACGATGAACATCGTTACACGACTTCAACGTCTCAACCCTGATTTAAGACTAGATCCTGACATGCTAATATTCAGTGCTCGTGCACCTAGAGAAGCTGCTTCTGCACAACAAGGTGCCATTCAACCAATCAATCGTCCATCCGCGGGCAGTAACAACCAAGGTACACATCTTCGAGTTTCATTGTCCCTCTTCACTTTTTTAATAAGAATTGGCATTTTTCAACTTGTGAACTGAAGGCCTGTAGCTGTGGAATTTCAGATTTAGTATTTTTGCACCATTTCTTGAAAATTGTAAATTAGCAGCAGTTGGAATAAAAACAGGAACACTAATATTTGCTGCTGTTGTTGAAACACCAATAACATGTGATCTCTTATGTCCACCTAAAACTTGTCCTGATGAAAAAACTCTCTAACAAATAGGACATTCATAATTTTCTCATCAATTACTCTTACATTTTCCACCACTTCATTATTATAATTTGAAACTTTAATCTTCTTATGACTTGCTCTGTGTCCTCCTAATGCTTGATAAGATCAAAAATTCTTGTTACATGTTTCACACCTATACTTACCTCTACCTCTTTTCTTGTTAATAACTTTAACTTGTACTCCAGAATTTTCCTCTTTATATTCTTCTTCCGATTCTTGATTAGAGTTGTCATCAACTTGTTGTTTAATCCATTTATCTCTAGATAACATCATCAAACAATAGTTGTTATTTTAGTTGCTCTTTGGCTAAGGTTAGTGTGTTAAATGGTAAGGTCAAGATCATTATCCAATAGTTCATCAAACTAATGGGAAATGTGAAGAGTCTTACCAATAGATTCATTTGAAATCCAACTAGTTTGAGCATCGTTACTGCAAAAAATGCAGTGAAATCGAACGATAATTCAGTATTATAACTTCCTGAAGGAGAAGAGTGTGATTTTCCTTTGTTTCTCCTTTTTTCACTAGCAGTTTCTTCGTTTGTCCATGAACTTAAGCTGGAGCATGAAAATGGCTCTTGTGATTTTCAAACCAGTAAAGCCTTTTCAGCTCCAACAAGCAAAGAATACTTCATCAAATTCATGAGAAAATTTGGTGATTTATGGTGATCTTTGCAAATCAATCCAAGAAAATTGCTATCATTGTCAACAACATTTTCACAAATTCTTGCTTGTTTATCCATGGATGTAATGTAAAAGATTAATTCAAGAATTGGATAGTGAAAAAAGAGAGGTGACAAAGAGGGACTTCCCTGTGAAAATTGTTACTGATGGTAAGAGGTGTATTTTATAAGGGAAAACATTTTTATTTTCTTGGAATGCTAAATGGAGGGTTCACATTGGTAGATTTGCTAGTTGCATTAGCCAATGGCACAATAAAATAGATTTGGTACATTGGCCTCTGATCACTGGAATTCTCAGCTCAACTTTCATTGTCACTGCTTCAGGATAATTTATGCTGTAGTGTGACACACAAATCAACATGTCCACCTTTATGTGTCTATCTGGATTTGTCCTTGTAGGCTGTCTAGTTGGCTGGTATATGCATGTTTTTTCTTCCTTTTCTTTTTAGATTTAAATTCCATATTCAACTTGTTTTTCCAAAAGCTAAAGTTTACACAGGATGTCTCCCTACACTAAACCTTTCAACTGTAGAGTTAAATAGCAAATATTTTCTCTTTAATCCATTTTGTAAATCTCACTTTATACTACTCTTTTGTAGGTGGAGTAGATGAAGAGATGGAAGACGGAGGGAGTGATGAAGATCTAGACCTTACTTGAATTTTGAATTGTTGATTGTTGTAGATGCATGTGGCTGTTTCTAGGAATATTTGTTACCAAAACATTTTAAAACTTTTGATATTGAAATATCATATTGTTATTGGTTTCATCACTATTTATGGATTTATAATTAACTTGTCTGATAATTTGGATTATCAAAAGTTTCATTATGTGATTATACAAATTTTGGTGCTTTATAGTTTATTGTATATTTAAGTAAAATCTTTATTTACAACAGGGGCACTTTTTTTAATTCAATTAAATTGTAACAGGTAACAAAACCGTTGCCACAGGGTCTGAAAATCGTTGCTATAGGACCTGCAAACCGTTCCAAAATCATATAAAAGTTGTTGCAATAGGTAGATCACCGTTTTCATAGGACCTGCAAACCGTTCCAAAATAACTAACAACCCTTGCAATATGTTAGTGAACCGTTGCCATAGTATCTACAAAATGTTCCAAAACAATCTCTGAACCATTGCAATAGGTAGTTTAACCGTTGCCATTTCTATTATACATGTAACGGATTTGATAGATATAGTAACGGTTTAAGACAGTTGCATTTAACTTTACGGTAACGGTTATTAACCGTTGCAATTGATAGGAATAATCGTTCCAAGAGGAGGAGGGAAAACCGTAACAATAGACTATGCTATAGCAACGGAAATTGGAACCGTTCCATAAACTCTATAGCCACGGCAGCTCGTGGAACAGACACTGAACTATAGCAGTACATCTATGGCAACGATTTTCTTTTCTATTGTAACGATTTTCCCTGCTTAGCCATAGGTCAATTTTCCAGTAGTGAAATATATCATAATAGGCTAATAGAACAATACCCAATCAAAAACAATCAAAATATAATGAAAATCTCGAAACTAGCAAAACCCGAGCCCCGGTCCCACTTCTCAAAAATTTATGAAACTCATATTTTCGGAATACTCGTCTCGTCGCGAGTCCGTACATATAAAATTTATCAAAACTGGAGTCTATTTGACCCCTAAAATCACTAATTTAAACTCTTTCAAATTTCAAGCCCTAACCTCCATTTTTAACCTTAATTTCCTTGGTATTTTTAGTATTAATCCATGTTCTTACACCATAATAATATAATCTAAGGACAAGAATCCTTACCTGAAGAAAACCCTCAAAACCCTCTTCAAAATCGCCCAAAAATCGCCCAAGTCCGAAGCCCCAAATGTTTCTTGCGAAATGAGGTCGTTTTACACTTAAAAACCTGATTTTTTGTACTACTGCGCCGCATGGGGCGCCGCGGGGCACGGGACGTCAGTACAATATGTTTCTAGAAGTGAAATTTTGGACCATACTGGAATTTACACAAGTGATGATCACGCCCAACTATGCCTTATAAAAAGGACAATGCGGTCGCAGCAAATATAACCCAAGTATTTCACATGGGGTCGAAGACTTAGAGAGTTAACCTACCAACTATGATCTTCAAAACCCAATAATCTTCCGAATCAGCTTCCCAAATATTCAAATATCCTCTTTGAGTATTTCTTAATAACTACTTTGCAAAGAACTAAATAATTGAAAAAATAACTAGTATGTTGTAAACAAGAATGAGAAAGACTAAGGTGATGATTTTCCCTAGTGATGGAATCCCTTATGTTTATGCTCATTGTGAGCACATGATTTTTTCCCCAAGCAATTAAATTCCAAAATATATAAAAACAATACAAAAATGATTTTCGTTTCGATTGTGTGATTTGGATGAAATACCAGTATTTGTTTGAAAATAAAATTAAAATGAAAATACAAAAAGAATTAATTAGGAAATATCACAAAAATGCTAAATACTGGAAAACTAAGTAAAAAATACAAAATATCGGAAAATAGAGTAAAAATACAAAACAAATATTGGAAAATTAAGGAAAAATGCAAAAAATGAGAAAAATAAAAGAAATATATGAGTTGTAAAATAAGTACAAAAGAAAATGTACAAAATATAAAAAGAAAATACAAGAAAAATAAATAAAATACAATTCAAAATATAAAATACAAAAATACAAATACAATATGAAATTTGGGCCAAATACACGAATTACTCAGCCCAAACACATTTAACACAGACCGGGCCTAAAAATTTTGGTCGGTCTCCCCCCCTCCCCCAGTATTAACCAAACGACACTGTACCAAGTAAACAAATCTGAGCTGTTGATTGTACTTGATCAACGGACGTGGTAAGGCGGTTCCATCACAAAGGAATTGACGTCGTGTGTAAAACCAATCGCAGCCGTTCATTACAACTGATATAATGGCTGAAGAGCAATGAGCTAACTAAATGAAACAACACACTGTAAGGAAATTGATCTCAACCGTCAAACAATTTGATCTAACGGATCTCATAAGACCTTTCATTAATTCATACGATGGCGTTTAAGGTACATATGATCCTGGCTGTTCATCTCAGTTGCTCCAATGGCCAGGAATCAACAGCCTAAGATTGATATATAATCTTCCCTTCTCTCTTTCAGGCGTCATTATACACACATACATACATTTAACAAACCTTAGCCGCCATAGTTCTTCTTCACCTACTTCCCAGTCTCCCATGGAGATCACCGGAGACTACTACAGTCTCAATCTTCGGCCAAAGCTAGGCCACCAAACACCCTTCCTTGCCATTAAATCACCATAAGACCCCATAAACCCCGATCAGAAACCAACAGTCCTTGTTCTTGAAATCCAGGTCACTAAAACCCTAGCCGGCGACCACCCTGAAGTATGAATGAGACCACTAAAATAACACCCCTTGACCATCTTTAAACGATCTTTCACCCCACCTAAATGGTTTCTTTCGAATCTGCCTCTAACCCCTCGAATAATCAAAAAACACTCACCGGAACCCTACTCCGGTGAATACCAAAAATAAACCCCACCCCTAAAACACTACCCTACGGCTTCATATCTCTTCACATACACTCAAAATCAAACCCCGATGACCTATTTTGGAAGATCTAACATCCAGAGACCAACAGTCTCAGAAGGTCTCTGAAAATCAAGAAAATGAAAAGATCAAAGAGAAAAGAAGAAAGAAAGAAGAAAATAAAGAAGAAAAGGAAAAAAGAGAAGGAAAAAGAAAAAGTAAAAGCCTAAAAGCTAAGTACCCTACCCTGTTTTTGTTGTTGATTTTTCATGTGTTCATCCTTTCTGAAAACCTGATTCTTTTTGTTTTTTAACTTGTTCTATTAAGTGCTTCACATGACTATCATGCTTAGAACTTGAAATTGATCCTATGCATGCTTCCATATCTATTTTTGTATATTTATTCGTACGTGCCCTGAATCTTATGCATGCCTGAAGTTATCTAAGTATTCCTAGGTTTCTGATAGTAACTACTCATGAATCATATGCTAAATTAGCTAGTTTTATGTGATTGCTCGTTATATTATGTCTCGATTGGGTTTTAGTTAATTGGAATTCAACCATTATCAAATTGTTCCTCTAAGTTCTGATTAATTGGAAGTTAATTCGTGATTAGGGTTATTTGTGCAAAAAACATGAATTTGGTTGTATTTGCAACTTGACTCATGTGTTAGTTTCTTCTGAACTTCTGAGTACTTAAGTGAACTTAGGTTATATGTGTAAGTATTTTTGTGGCTGTGTTTGCAAATTAAATATGAATTCTGATTAATGGCTATTTGTGTAAAAGAGGTTAAAATTGAAAAGGTTCATAATCTGAAACTGGTTAAGTCTTAAAGGCATGACTGACTAATGGCTATTTTTTAAATAAGTATCTCTGCCAGACCTAAGGTAGGTCGGGTAATAACAACTAAATAAAAGGGGTAAAAGGGGAAGGGTAAATGGCATTATTGTGGATTAAATAGAGCCTATAGGGACAAAATTGACTTTAGTGTATGGTTTTTCTGAAATTACTCAGATAATAAAGGGTATAATATGTAGAGCTAAAAGGCATTTGTGTGACAAACCATAGCAATTGGGGGCAATTGGGTAAAATATGCCTAATAGAACCTAATAGAACTGCCCAGAACCTTCTAGCAGGGGTCTTAGGGCAGTTCGATACATTTTTAATAGACCATTCTGTAACTAATTGAAAGAATAAGTGGAGGGAAATACAATTAACTTATTTTATATTCGTCCGTGTAAGGCCCCGTAAAATTTTTGTGCATAAAACCTAGTAGATGTGGTGTCATGGTCCGAATGATGTGTTAGGAATGCGTAGAATTCTTCGCGGCGAGCTTGCGAGCCGCGGTTCGGACCCTTGGTAGTGATTTAAGTTTCAAAAATGTAGAGAAATAATTTTTCCGAAAAAGTGTCAAATATGCGGTCAAGAATGCGACCGCAGAATCAACATGCGGACCGCATTCCGACCGCAAATCGTTCCAGAGAGTTTCTCAAAATCCGTCAAATGTGCGGTCGATATGCGATCGCATGTCAAATCTGCGGTGCATTTTGCGACCGCAGATCAGACATGCGGTCCGCATAGTGACCGCATTCCTTAACAGAACCTGCACAACTTTGAGGCCATTCTGCGGTCACTTTGCGGACCGCATGTGGGTTCTGCGGTCGCATAGTGACCGCATATTCGACCCCGGCCCAGATTTTGTGACATTTTGACCCGATCTCTTCTTTAACATAACACACTTCTTCTTCATTTTATCATATTATCTTACCAAAAATTAGAGAGAGAAGAGAGGGTTTTTAGAGAGAGAAGTTCTTCATCTTCAAGGATTGTTTCAACTACTTAATTCCAAGGGATTCTAGGGCAAGGATTCAACTTCCCCAATATTTTCAAGGTAAAAAACCCTAACTATTTTCTTGATTTTCAGTTTTAATTGGGTAAAGAGAGGTTTTCATATAATAGCTTTTAAAAGTAGAATTTTTACACTCATGCATGATTATTGAACTTGATTTCTAGTAAAAAGAAGTGAGTAGAAGTAAGAGTCTTCAAGAACAAGGTTGGCAAGAGTAGGATATCTTGGGTAAGCATAAAGTAGGAGGAAAAACATCATCACCGGTATGTATGGCTAATTTTGATTCTTGTAAAATCGCCCAAATGTGTGCGAATTGTTTTGGCATGTGTCAAATTGAGAAATTTTACGTAATCCTTTGATTTCCTTGTTGAGCATTTGATTGATGTTGAACTATGTGTGGTATGAAATATGAATTGAAAGATAAAAAGGTAATCGAGGTTGGTAAAGAATTGGGAACAACCATTGTGATGGCATATTTGGCTTATTGTGGAAAGACTTTGAAACACCTTAATTGTGGTGAATTGTTGAACATGATCATGTGGGCATTTTCGATTTTGGAATACTTGTAACATAGTTGTGATATTGTATTGAGAAGAAATTGAGAACATGAACCAATGTGTAAGTTGCTTATTTGAACTTGTTGAAATTGTGTGTAGTACCTTATCTGCTGTTTGAAATTGTTGTGTTTTCAACTGTAAGGCGGGGTCGTGTTGCGCGCCGCAACGTGGTGAAATAAGGTGTGGGTTGGGGTGATAAGGGTGGCCGAGGTAATAAGGGTGGTCGGGGGCAATAAGGATGGAAAGCGATCGAAATCGCTATTGAAAATTGATACATAAATCAATAATGTGAAATTGTGAAAGGAGACAGCAGGAGAGTTTGCAACCTGTGGGGCACTGATTGCCCCTTTGTTTGACTACTTGTGCTTTACGTGATTGATTGGTTATTGTTAAATTGGTTGATTGTAGAACGTGCTTTGTGTTGAGAATTATTTGAAATAAGAAAAATGTAGAAACATGGTTGGCTGGCTTAATTAATTGTTGATGTAATTTAATGGCTTGAGTTTACTTGGGACAAAGTTTGTCCATACATACCGGTACAATTTAAGTGTACTGACGTCCCTTTTGCCGGGGGCGCTACATTCGTGTCATGATTGTAGGTGGATCAGTAGCAGGCACTTCAGCTCATCGGCAGTAGTATCCTTCTCCTTCCACTGCCGTTTTGGTGAGCCCCTTTCTTCCTCGGGGCCTTGTGTGGTTCACGCCACTTCGGTTTAGATTTCATTTTGGTTTTGTAAGGTATAGCCGGAGCCTTGTTACCGGCAAGTATTGTATTTCCTTTTTTGTATCCTAGAGGCTCTGTAGACATGTAAACTGTGGGACTCCAGTCTTATGTATATATATGGTGTTATGTCGGGCGTTGTAAAAATTGAAATCTTGTTAATGAATCACTCGTATTGTTTTATTTGTTTAATGTGAAATCAATTATGGTTAGTAATATATTTGGTTAATGAGAAACAATCAACACAGGGGTAACGCGTGGGAATGAAAGGCACCCAGGTCCGCTTGACTGGGGCAACCCGGTCAGGCGCCGGTCATGTTCCTCGATTTGGGGCGTGACACCCCCCCCCCCCAAAATACCTCTATAAATAGGCTTCTAATAAGCCTAAAAAAGGGGTTCAGGTTCAGAAATTTGGTTCTACACATTGAGGTTAGACATTGATTGGAAATTAAGAGTTCAAAAAATCTTTTCAGAAACTTAGGGTTCCAAATCTTCCAAATTTTGAGGGATATTTTGAACTCCTGCTCCTTAAGTTTCATCTGTTTGGTGGAATTTACTGGGTCTGCTACTTGTTTGGGTTGAATTCGCTGGGTTTTCTGCTTTGAAATGTCACATGTTGCTTTGTTAATCTGCCCTCATTGTTGTTGATAATTGATTGCTGGCTATTGCTGATTCTCTTCATCCTTCACTCCCTAGAACTCACTGTTTGATCTCAATTGATCAGGGACATTACTGTCGTGACCCAAACCCCGGTCATGATGGCGCCCAACCCAATGCTAAGCAAGCCCGACCATGTTATCCATTAAACCAGTCAATTATTAATTTTGGGTGATCAATTTAAACTTAAATAGCAAGTGTTCATATCAAAATGATAAACGTGATAGTAGAAGCATACAAAATACGGTCCCAACCAAATCGTTGTGTCGCAAGTTTGAGCCTCTACAGATAAAACAGCCTATACAAACAAATCTAGGCAAAATGAAGGCAACAAAATGATAAAGAAGGAGAAAACAGGTTCTGCGGACGTCGGCAGCTACCTCGTAGTCTCCGTGGGATAGAAATGAATAAGCAGCTACGACAGCTCAACTGCTCTCTGGCATATGTGAATCTGCACAAAAAGTGCAGGGGAGTGGGGTGAGTATATTTCAACTCAGTGAGTAACAACAATATACAATAACTGAAAATAAGAACTCCGGTACTATCATTAATCAGTTCTAAGGGCAGCCTCATGGGTAAGTCATCACTACGGTGAATACTCTAATCTCCAGTCCACATTTATCTCAACAAGTTCCCACACTGGCCTAAGCCTCACTCGTACAGCTACGGTGTACAGCCACCCCAATGTACATAAATGTATACATATGTCTATAATGTATAAGTATATAAGTACATATATGGATATGTACAACTATAATACTGCGGCGTGCAGCCCGCTCCAATACATATAACGCTGCAGTGCGTAGCCCGCTCCATTTAACATCGACGGCGCTCACTAGGGGTGTATACATACTTCGGAGGGGCTCCCTGGGCCCAAGCACTATGATACTGCGGCGTGCAGCCCGATCCACTTATGTATTACTGCGGCGTGCCGTCCGATCCAATATATATATATATATATATATATATATATATATATATATATATATATATATATATATATATATATCCAATTTTTACTACTGTGGCGCGCAGCCCGATCCTATAATATACTCCATCGCCCACTGAGAATGTGTGCAGACTCAGACTCCGAAGGGGCTCCTACAGCCCAATCGCAATAGTACTGCGGCGTGCAGTCCGTTCCGCTTGAATATATTAATGCGGCATGCAGTCCGATCCATATATACATTACTGCAACGTGCAATCCGATCCAATATGGGTACATTCATATAGTACCTCATAATGGGTCCTCGACCTTGTCCCAGTCAATATAGACTTGGCCTTTCAGGCCCACTCAGCTAAATCTGGGAGTTTTCCACCTTAAGTAATCTCTCTCACAGTACACATCAAGAGCTGGCCCACGATATGCTAAACAGCTAATTTTACAGCTGAGTGTACATTTCTAACATAATATAGGGGTCATCTAGCTCTACAGGTTCCCTAATGCTCTACAGATCGGCACAAGGCCCCAAACGTGGCTACTAGCCCAATTACACTGTTATAATCTCAATCATAGTCATAATACTCTATGCACTATTAGTCTGGAAGGACCGAGTCCAATTCTCCAATCACAATGTCACCACGCCCGTCACATGACGCGTGTCTCATCTCAACATAGCATTGCATAGTGCAAGTACGGGGTTTCAAACCCTCAATACATTATTTACTACCACCACTCACCTCGATCCGGTAGAAGCCTTAGTTCGCCTTGCGCTTGCCTTGCAATTCAACAGCCTCGGAGGCCGAATCTGTTCAAAATCAATGAGAATACATCAATATATGCTAATTATACACAACCCATTCGAAATAACTCAATTTGCACTAAAACCCACAAAGTTGTCAAAACCTGACTTTTGGTACGCTTCTCGAATTATTAAAAAAGTCACATATTCGGAATCTTCGTCTCAACACTAGTCTATGCATATAAAATTTACCAAAATCGAACTCCATTTGCCCATTCAAAATGATGATTTATCAAAACCTTGGCTTAGGGCCATATTCCCCCATTAATACACCCTCTTACCTCCATTTTCAAGTGTTAATTGCTTAATTTATCAATGCAAAACCATAATTTGAGTCTATAGTTGATTACCTGAAGAATCTCCTTGAATTTCCCTTCAAAATTGCCCAAGTCGTTTAACCTCCCGAAACCACCCCGGGCCCCCGGGACCCCGATGAAAACCACCAACATACTCCATAGCACTATACGAACTTATTCCAAAGATAAAAACACACCCTTTAACACGGAAAAACATCAAATTCAATCAATTCAAGCCTAATTTTTCATTTAAACTTTCACAACCAACATTCAATCGAAAACCCGACCAAACGACCTCCGAATGACCTGAACTTTTGCAGACATATCCAAAATCACATAACGGAGCTACAAAAATTGTCGGAATTCCATTTCGATCCCCGGATCAACATTTCACCTACCAATCGGATTTTGCCACAATTCAACCTTAGCCAATTCAAGCCTATTTCTACACTGGACCTCCAAATTCAATTCTGATCGTTCCCCTAAGTCACAAATCACCTCCTGGAACTAACCGAATCATCAAATCTGATTCTGAGCCCTCTAACTATATAGTCAACTCTAGGTTGACTTTTCATATTCAAGCTTCTTCCCAAAAGGCTATTTGCCTCATTTTCAACCAGAGTCACTCCTAACTAATCTGATAGACTCAAACACCGATATAAAAACATGAAACATGAAAAATGTAAGGTAACGGGGTGGTAATTCTCATGACGACGGGCCGGGTCGTCACATTCTCCCCAACTTAAGAAAACGCTCGTCCATGAGCGGGTCAAGAAACATACCTGGAGATTCAAATAGGTGAGGATATCTGCTCTGCATCTCCTGTTCGACCTCCCAAGTAGCCTCCTCCACGGGCCGACCTCTCCACTACACCTTGACTGAAGAAATATCCTTGGACCTCAACTTTTGAACCTGTCTACCCAAAATAGCCACTGGCTCCACATTATAAGATAGATCACCATCAAGCTGAATGGTACTGAAGTCTAATACATGAGATGGATCCCCGATATACTTTCGGAGCATAGACACATGGAATACTGGATGAACACTGGACAAACTGGGTGGCAAGGCAGCTCATATGCCACCTCTCCAACCCTCCTGAGTATCTCAAAAGGACCAATGTACCTGGGACTCAATTCCCCTTCTTCCCGAACCTCATGACAGCCTTCATGGATGAAACCTTCAGTAGTACTCTATCACCAACCATGAAAGACAACTCTCGAACCCTACGGTCCGCATAACTCTTCTCGCGAGACTGTGCTGTGCGAAGCCTCTCCTGGATCAACTTTGCTCTATCCAGAGCATCCTGAACTAACTCAGTCCCTATCAATCTATCCTCACCAGGCTCAAACCATCCCACGGGAGATCTACACCGTCTGCCATACACCGCCTCATACAGGGCCATCTAAATACTCGACTAATAACTTTTGTTGTAGGCAAACTCAGCAAGTGGCAAGAGCTCATCCCACGAACCACCAAAGTCAATCACACAAGCTTGCAACATATCCTCCAGGATCTGAATAGTGCGCTTAGACTGCCCGTCTGTCTGAGGGTGAAATGCGGTGCTCAACTCAACCCGCGTACCCAGCTCCCGTTGAAATACTCTCCAGAACTAAGAAGTGAACTGAGTGCCTCTGTCAAATATAATACACACTGGGACCCCATGCAACCTGACAATCTCTCGAATAAAGATCACCGCCAACCACTCTGATGAGTTAGTAGTACAAACTGGGATGAAATATGCCGACTTGGTCAGTCGATCAACAATCACCCATACAGAATCGAACTTCCTCAAAGTCCGAGGGAGGCCAGTAAAAAAATCATGGTGATCCTCTCCCACTTCCACTCGGGAATAACCATATGCTGAAGAACACCGCCTGGTCTCTGATGCTCATACTTGACCTGCTGGCAGTTGAGGCACTTGGCTACATGTCTAACAATATCCTTCTTCATCCTTCTCTACCAGTAGTGCTATCTCAAGTCTTGGTACATCTTCGCGGCACCTGGCTGAATAGAGTACCGCAAACTGTGTGCCTCCTATAGTATCAACTCTCGTAGGCCATCTACATTGGCACACAAATACGGCCCTGCATCCTCAGAACACCATCACTGTCGATAGTCACATCTCTAGCATTATTGTGTAGCACTCTATCCTTAAGGACAAGCAAATGTGGGTCATCATACTGTCGCTCCCCGATGCGATCATATAAAGAAGACCGAGAAACAACACAAGCCAACACTCGGCTCGGCTCTAATATCCAACCTCACTAGCCGATTGGCTAGGGCCTGAACGTTATAAGCAAATGGCCTCTCCCCAACTGGGATATAAGCTAGGCTACCCATACTGACCGCCTTCCGACTCAAAGCATCGGCCACAACATTGGCCTCCCCCGGATGATACAAGATAATGATGTCATAATCCTTAAGCAACTCCAGCCACCTCCCTACCTCAAATTAAGGTCCTTCTGTCTGAATAGGTGCTGAAGACTGTGATGATCCGTATACACCTCACATGAGACACCATACAGGTAATGCCTCCAAATCTTCAAAGCGTGAACTATGGCTGCTAGCTCCAAATCATGAACATGGTAGTTCTTCTCATGGGGCTTCAACCGGCGAGAAGAATAGGCAATGACCCTACCCTCCTACATCAACACACAACCAATGCCAAATCCTGAGGCATCACAATACACAGTATAATGATCTGAAGCTGAGACGGCAGAATCAAGACTGGTGCTGTGGTCAGTGCTGTCTTGAGCTTCTGAAAGCTCTCCTCGCACTCCTCGGACCATATGAAAGGAACACCCTTCTGAGTCAATCTAGTCAAGGGTGAAGCAATAGAAGAGAATCCCTGAATGAATCGGCGATAATACCCTGTCAATCCCAGGAAGCTACGGATCTCAGAAACTGAGGTCGGTCTGGGCCAACACTGCACTGCCTCTACCTTCTTCGGATCTACCGGAATACTATCACGAGACACCACGTGTCCTAAGAATGCCACGGACTCAAGCCAGAACTCACACTTGGAGAACTTGGCATACAACTTCTCCTCCTGCAATCTCTGTAACACAACTCTAAGATGCTGAGCATGCTCCTCCTGGCTACGAGAGTACACCAGGATATCATCTGTGAACACAATCACGAAGGAGTCCAAATATGGCCAAATAACACTGTTCATCAGATGCATGAACACGGCTGGGGCATTGATTAGCCCAAAAGACATCACAAGAAACTCATAATGCCCATACCTCGTCTTGAAGGTTGTCTTCATAATATCAGACTCTCTAATCTTCAGCTGGTGGTAGCCTGATCGAAGATCAATCTTCGAGAATACCCTAGCTCCCAGGAGCTGATCAAATAAATCCTCAATGTGAGGCAGAGGATACTTATGCTTCACTATTACCTTGTTCAGCTGCTTGTAGTCAATACACATCCTCATAGAGCCATCCTTCTTCTTAACAAACAAGACCGGTGCATCCCACGGTGACACACTCGGCCGAATGAACCCCTTATCTAGGAGTTCCTGGAGCTTCTTCTTCAATTCTTTCAGCTCGGCTGGTGCCATACGATAAGGAGGAATAGAAATAGGCAGAGTGCCTGGAACCAAGTCAATCCCAAAGTCGATGTCCCTGTCCGGTGGCATGCCCGGTAGGTTTGAAGGAAATACATCAGGAAAGTCCCGCACAATGGGAACAGAATCAATACTGGGAGTTTGAGCATCGACCTCCTGCACAAATGCCAAATAAGAAAGAAAACCCTTCCCAACCATTCGCCGGGCCTTGAGGAAAGATATTACCCTGCTGGGTACATAATCAGTCGTGCCTCGCCACTCGACCCTCTGAATGTTCGGCATAGCCAAAGTGACTGTCTTAACATGACAGTCCAGAATAGCATGACATGGAGATAACCAATACATGCCCAATATAACATCAAAATCAGTCGTGTTGAGAAGCAATAGGTCCAATCGGGTCTCCAGACCCCTAATAGTGACCATACAGAATCAGTATACATGGTCTACAACAATAGTATCCCCCACTTGGGGTAGATACATGCACTGGCAACTCAAGAAATCCTCGGGTCGTGCCCAAATAAGGAGGAAAAATGTTGACACATAAGAATAAGTAGAACCAGGATCGAACAACATTAAGGGATCTCTGTGGTAGACTGAAATAATACATGTAATGACAGCATCATAAGCAACGGCCTCAGATCGGCCCTAAAGAGCATAGCATCTAGCCTATCTGCCTGATCAGCCTCCCCCTCGAGGGCGACCCCTAGCTGACTGACCCTCACCCCTAGCTGGCGGGGCGGGTGCTGAAGTAGAAGGACCAGAACAAGATGGGGATACTCTCTGCGGATGTACCCAAACTCTCCGCACTCGAAGCAACTCCCAGGTGCTGGGGGCTGAGACTGATGAGGACCCCTAGCACTGGAGTGTCCAGCTGATGAACTAGGCAGAGAAGAACCCTGGACAGATGGGGCCAGTGAAGAACTCTGAGCTGGCATAGCGATGAGAAATGGCTGGCTTTGATGCGAACTCTGATAACCCTGGCTAGAAGACCACCTACGGCGATCCGAGCGGCCCGACTGTGAAGACCTGAAAGAGCGACCTTGGCTCTGCTGACCCTGACCTCTGGTCTGAGTGCCACTAGAACTAGCTGGTCATTGAGGCCTCTTGACCTCCCTCTCGTCCCGCTCTCTGCGATGATCTGTCTCTATGTCACGAGCAATATCCATAGCATCCTCAAAAGTACGGCTCAAAACCCTCTCTCGGGTTATCAGAATACGGATGGGATAGATAAGGCCATCCACAATGCGTCGAATCCTCTCTCTGTTGGTAGGAACCAGCCACGGTGCATATCTTGACAACTTTGTAAATCTGATCTCATACTCTAACACTGACATGTCTCCCTGGCGGAGACCCTCACACTGCCTACGTATCTCCTCTCTCTGAGATCGAGGCACCCACTTCTCCAAGAACATAGCGCAGAACTCTAGCCATGATAGTGGTGCTGCCCTTGCTGGTCAGCGGCGCTCATAAGCCTCCCACCAAGCGAAGGATGGCCCCTGGAACTAAAAAGTAGTGAAGGATACACCACTAGACTCCAAGATCCCTACCGTACGGAGCATCCGACGGCACTTGTCCAGAAAATCTAGGGCGTCCTCGCCCGGAGCACCAGTGAGCACCAGTGAACGGTGAACCTCTCAAGACGACGATGCTCATCGTACGTCATAGCTGGGACCCTGTCCCCCTGAACCAGATCTGCTGGTTGAACTGGAACTACCGGCTGAACTAGAGGAGCCTCAAGTGTCTGCAGGCCCTGCACTGCTGGCTCTGGAGTTTATGCTGCAGGGGTTTGAGGACCACCCCCGGTCCTTGATGCAGCTGCTGTGGTGGTAACCGAAACAGCCTGTGCCAGGCCAGTGCAAACAGCTAATATTTGAGCTAGGGTCTCATGCAGACACGGAATGACAATGGGCACAGCTAGTGCCTGAACTGGCGCTGCTAGAGCCTCAACAACTAGAGGTTGTGGGTCAGTTGGCACTGCCTCAGCTGCCCTACCTCCGCCACAACCACGGCCGCATCCACGACTTCTAGCAAGTGGTAGTGGTGGTAGTCCACCTCATCCGGAATCTCGAGTTCTCGCCATCTGCGAGAGAATATAATGTCAAAGTTCAGTTTAAATCAAAAATAATAGCATGACAAGAATTCCAAGAATTGAAACTTTTCCAAAAGGTTTGCAGCCTCCCGAGGATAAGTACAGGCGTCCCCGTACCGATCTATGATACTCTACTAAACTGGCACATGACTTGCGAGACCTGTTAACCTTGGCTCTGATACCAACTTGTCACGAACCAAACCCCGGTCGTGATGGAGCCCAACCCAATGCTAAGCAAGCCCGGCCATGTTATTCATTAAACCAGCCAATTCTTAATTTCAGGTGATCAATTTAAACTTAAATAGCAAGTGTTCATATCATAATGATAAACGTGATAGGAGAAGCATACAAAATACGGTCCTAACCAAATCATGGTGTCGCAAGTCTGAGCCTCTACAGATAAAATAGCCTATACAAACAAGTCTAGGCAAAATGAAGGCAACAAAATGATAAAGAGAGAGAAAACAGGTTCTGCACACGTCGCCAGCTACCTCGTAGTCTCTGCTGGATAGAAATAAATAAGCAGATGCGATAGCTCAACTGCTCTCTGGCACCTGTGAATCTGCACAAAAAGTGCAGGGGAGTGGGGTGAGCATATTTCAACTTAGTGAGTAACAATAATAAACAATAACTGAAAATAAGAACTCCGGTACTATCACTAAACAGTTCTAAGGGCAGCCTCACAGGTAAGTCATCACTACGGTGAATACTCTCATCTCCAGACCACATCTATCTCAACAAGGTCCCACACTAGCCTAATCCTCACTCGTACCACTACGGTGTACATCCACCCCAATGTACATAAATGTATACATATCTCTATAATGTATAAGTATATAAGTACATATATGGATATGTATAAGTATAATGTTGCGGTGTGCAGCCCGCTGCAATACATATAACGCTGTGGCGCGCAGCCCGCTCCATTTAATGTCGACGATGCTCACTGGGGTGTATACAGACTTCGGAGGGGCTCCCTGGGCCCAAGCGCTATGATGCTGCGGCATGCAACCCGATCCACTCATATGTTATTGCGGCATGTAATCCAATCCAATATATATATATATATATATATATATATATATATATATGAATCTAATTATACTACTGCGGTGCACAACCTGATCCTATAATATACTCCAGCGCCACTGAGAATGTGTGCAGACTCAGATTCCAAAGGGGCTCCTACAACCCAAGCGCAATAGTACTGCGGCGTGCAGTCCGTCCCACTTGAATATATTATTGTGGCGTGCAGTCCGATCCATATATACATTACTGTGGCATGCAGTCCGATCCAATGTGGGTACATACATATAGTACCTCATAATGCTCGACCCTGTCCCAGTCAATATAGACTTGGCCTTTCAGGCCCACGATATGCTAAACAGCTAATTTTATGGCTGAGTGTAAGTTTCCAACATAATATAGGGGTCATCTAGCTCTACAGTTTGCCTAATGCTCTATAGATCGGCACAAGGCCCCAAACGTGGCTACTAGCCCAATTACACAGTTATAATCTCAATCATAGTCATAATACTCTATGTACTATTAGTCGGGAAGGACCGAGTCCACACCCATCACATGACACGTGTCTCATCTCAACATAGCATTGCATAGTGCAAGTACGGGGTTTCAAACCCTCAATGCATTATTTACTACCACCACTCACCTCGATCCGGTAGAAGCCTTAGTCCGCCTTTCGCTTGCCTCGCAATTCAACCGCCTCGGAGGCCAAATCTGTTCAACATCATTGAGAATACATCAATATATGCTAATTACACACAACCCATTCGAAATAACTCAATTTGCACTAAAACCCACAAAGTTGTCAAAACCGACTTTTGGTACGCTTCTCGAAAAATTACGAAAGTCACATATTCGGAATCCTCGACTTAACACGAGTCTATGCATATAAAATTCACCAAAATTGGACTCCATTTGCCATTTCAAGATGATGATTTATAAAACCTTGGCTTAGGGCCATATTCCCCCATTAATACACCCTCTTACCTCCATTTTTAAGTGTTAATTGCTTAATTTATCAATAAAAAACCATAATTTGAGCCCATAGTTGATTACCTGAAGAATCTCCTTGAATATCCCTTCAAAATCGCCCAAGTCGTCTCTTAAGTCCGAGCCCTAGATATTTTATGACTTATGAAATTTTACCCCTTCTGTTTTCTTATCACAGGCGTGATTTCCGCTTCTGCAGCCTTGCGAGTCCGCTTCTGCGGTCAGCCTGTCGCTTCTGTGACATTTTACCTAGCCGCCAAGTTCCACTTATGCCGATCAGGTCTTGCACCTGCGAGACCGCATAAGCGGACTGGGCTCCGCTTCCACGAAATCCACCAGCCTGCCCTTCTCCGCACCTGCGATCATGGGCTCGCTTCTGCGAGCCCGCTTCTGCACATCAGTGGCCGCTTCTGCGGAACTGCCCCTCTTGGCCAAAACTCTCTTTTGCAAGAATTTTTCCGCACCTGCGTATCTGCTTTTGCGGTCCCCCACCCGCAGAAGCAAAAATACCAGAAGCTTAAAATCCCAGACCTGCAAAATTCCTAAAATTCTTCCGTTTAACCTCCCGAAACAACCTCGGGGCCCTCGGGACCCCGACGAAAACCACCAACACACTCCATAGAACTATACAAACTAGTTCCAATGATCAAAACACACCCTTTAACACGGAAAAACATCAAATTCATGCAATTCAAGCCTAAGTTTTCATTTAAACTTCCGCAACCAACATTCAATCGAGAACCCGACCAAACGACCTTCGAATGACCTGAAATTTTGCAGACATATCCAACATCACATAACGGAGCTACAGAAATTGTCAAAATTCCATTCCGACCCCCGGATCAACATCTCACCTACCGATCGGATTTCGCCAAAATTCAACCTTAGCCAATTCAAGCCTATTTCTACATTGGACCTCCAAATTCAATTCTGATCATTCCCCTAAGTCACAAATCACCTCCCGGAACTAACCGAATCATCAGAATCCGATTCCGATCCCTCTAACTAAATAGTCAACTCCAGGTTGACTTTCCATATTCAAGCTTGCTCCCAAAAGGCTATTTGCCTCATTTTCAACCAGAGTCACTCCTAAATCATCCGATAGACTCAAAGACTGATATAAAAACATAAAACATGAAAAATGCAAGGTAACGAGGTTGTAATTCTCGTGACGATGAGCTGGGTCGTCACAATTACTGTCTCTCGAAGATGTAATTGAAAACGTGATGAAGAAATGAAGTATAGACTTATTTTGCTGAAGCTTACCTGTGAGGTTACCTTTAGAACTGTTTAGTGATAGTACAGGTGTTCTTATTTTCAGTTATTGTTTATTGTTATTACTCACTGAGTTGAAATATACTCACCCCACTCCCCTGCACTTTTTGTGCAGATACACAGGTTCAGGAGGGCAGTTGAGCTGTCGCAACTGCTTTATTATCCCCATTCCATGGAGATTTTGAGGTAGATGCCGATGTTCGCAGTACCTGACCTCTTCCTCTTTATCATTTTGTTGTCTCCATTCTGCTTAGACTTGATTGTGTAGTAGATCTCATTTGTAGAGGCTCGGACTTGTGACACTACGATTGGTTGGGACCGTATTCGTGTATTTCCTTTCGACAATTCTTGATTGTTATGAGAACATGCTAATTACAATGATTTATCAGTATTAAATTATAATTGGATGGTTTAAATGGATAAGATGGTCGGGGTTGCCTAGTAATGTGTTGGGCGCCATCACGACCGGGGTTTGGGTCGTAACAAGTTGGTATCAGAGCCTAGGTTAACAGGTCTCACGAGTCGTGAGCCGGTTTAGTAGAGTCTCGTGGATCGGTACGGGGACGCTTGTACTTATCCTCGGGAGGCTGCAAACCTTTTAGGTAAGTTTCAATTCTTGAAATTCTTATCGTGCGTACTTGATTCAGCTTGAGATGTAATTCTCGAAACTCCTTCTATACGTTTGTAAGTGCACTCGAGTGCTTAGTGATAAATTTTCCTTGATGGCTTATGATTCCCCAATCGAGGGGTGAGATATAATCTCTATGAGTTCATGTTGGGCCTGTCTGAAGGACTTGAGGCTGGATCCTTGTCTATGGCTTAAGCACCAATGTGCTAATTTCGCGAGCCGGTATTATAAAATTCATACGATCAGTATTGTCCCTAATTGTGGAAATGGCAGTTCGATAATGGGTGAGTTGTAAGGTATTCGATTCTTATTGTGATCTGTTATATAGCCCTAGCTATGGGCGTGGTGAATATGTTCATGTTTCTTAGTGGAAGGGTAAAGTGCATTACGAGTGGTAGTATGAGTTCAGATGCAGGAAGACCAAATTGGCTATGCTAGGTGTATCATGGTGAAAGGTATTATATATGTGTTATGATTTGAGCAGGTGCAACGCATGTTCATGTACTAATGTTGATGATATAATTCAAGGGTCTGACAAGAGGCTGTGTTATTCAGGTAGATTCTGTGTTGCCTCGTCTGAACGCAGGGATTCTTTTGGTAGAGGCCAACCTCCTAGGCCCTTTCAGTCAGCACTTCAGACTTCTCAAAGTGCACCAGGTGGATGTGGTTCTCATATTCAGTATTTTAATCAGCAGTCCTATAGTGAATCACCAGCTTCTATTAGTGCACCTCTGCTCCAGAGCTTTCAGGGTCATTAGTTCCAGCAACAGAAGGCTTATTTTACTTGTGGCAACATGAGGCATATTGCTAGATTTTACCCTCGAGCGCCGAGCAGTTCTCAGCACCAGGGTTCTCGTGCCATGAACCGAGTGTTCCACTGCTCGCCCAGCCAGCTAAAAGTGGAGGTAGAGGTGCTAGAGGTGGAAGTAGAGGTATTAGAGGTGGAGCCCAAGCCGCTAGAGGTGGAGGCCATTCAGCAACAGGCCATCTTAGAGATGTAGTTCAGAGTAGTGAGGCCCAACCCCGATGTTATACTCTTCCAGCTAGGACTGAGGTTGAGGCTTCCGATGAA
Organism: Nicotiana noctiflora; assembly: GCA_032618575.1. Lineage (NCBI taxonomy): Eukaryota > Viridiplantae > Streptophyta > Magnoliopsida > Solanales > Solanaceae > Nicotiana > Nicotiana noctiflora. The sequence continues at coordinate 71,287 of JASVEL010009810.1, forward strand.
GTTATGACAGATTATATTCTGGTTTGTAGTAGAAATGCTTAAGTTATATTTGACTCAGGGTCTACATACTCATATGTGTCATCTTATTTTTCATTATATCTTGTCATGCTTAGTAATTCTTTGAATGCTCATGTATATGTGTCTACGCCGATGGGTAATTATATTGTAGTAGATCGTCTCCATTGTTCATGTATAGTTGTGATTGGGGGTCTTTAGACTCTTGTAGATTTGTTACTTTTGGACATGGTTGATTTTGATGTCACATTTGGGATGGACTAGTTATCACCTTACCATACAATCTTGGACTGTCATGCCAAGACTATGACCTTGGACTTACCGGGTTTACCTCATTTAAAGTGGAGAATGACTCCTGGTCATTCTCCCCGTAGTGTTATATCATATATGAAGGCTCGACGTATATGGTCGAGAAGGGGTGTTTGGACTATTTGGCATATGTTCGTGATTCTAGTGTCGAGGTTCCTTTACTGGATTTTGTGCCTGTTGTTCGTGAGTTTCCTGAGGTATTTCCTTTAGAACTACTGGGTATGCTACCCAACAGGGATATTGAGTTCTGTATTGATTTGGCTTTGGGCACTCAGCCCTTTTTTATTCTGACGTATCATTTGGCCCTGCTCGAGTTGAAAGAATTGAAGGAGTAGTTGCAAGATTTGCTTGATAAAGGCTTTATTAGACCTAGTGTCTCACCTTGGGGTGCGCCGGAGTTGTTTGTTAAGAAGTAGGATGGATCGATGTGAATGTGTATAGATTACCAACATTTGAACAAGGTTACCATCAAGAATAAGTATCCATTGCCGAGAATTGATGACTTGTTTTATTAGCTTCAGGGTGCCAAGGTATTTTAAAATATTGACTTAAGATTTGGATTCCATCAATTGAGGATTAGAGCATCCGATGTCCTTAAGACAGCTTTCTGCACTCGGTATGGGCATTATGAGTTCTCGGGGATGTCATTCGGGTTGACAAATGCCCCAACAGCTTTTATGGACTTGATGAATCGAGTGTTTAGGTCTTACTTGGATTCATTCATGATAGCCTTCATTAATGATATTTTTATTAATTCTCATAGCCGGGAGGAGCATGAGCAGCATCTGAGAGTTGTTATTCAGACTTTGAGAAATAGTCAGTTGTATGCTAAGTTTTCGAAATGTGAGTTTTGGTTAGGATCAGTTGCTTTCTTATGTCATATTGTTTTAGAATAGGGTATTCAAGTATATCCAAAGAAGATAGAGGCAGACAAGGACTATCCAAGACCGACATCATCTATAGAGATCCAGAGTTTCTTGGATTTGGTAGGCTATTATCTTCGATTTGTAGAGGGTTTTCAACTATTGCAGCCCAAATGACAAAGTTAACCCACAAGTGTGCCTAGTTCAAGTGGTCATACGAGTTTGAGGCGAGCTTTCAGAAGCTCAAGACAGCTTTAACTACGGCGCCAGTGTTAGTTTTGCCCGCAAGTTCAGGGTTATATAGAATTTTTGTGATGCATCTCATATTGGACTTGGTGCGATGTTGATGCAAGATAGCAAGGTCATTGCTTATGATTTGCGTCAGTTGAAGATTCATTATAAGAACTATCTGGTCCATGATTTGGAGTTTGCAGCCCTTGCTCACGAGTTGAAAATTTGGAGGCATTATCTATATGGCGTGGCATGTGAGGTGCTCATGGATCACAAAAGTCTACAATATTTGTTCGAGCAGAAGGAGCTAAATTTGAGGCGGAGAAGGAGGTTGGAGCTACTGAAGGACTATGATATCACCATCCTATATCATCTGGGGAAGGCCAATGTGATGGATGGTGCTTTGAGTAGAAAGTCAGCCAGTATGGGCAGCCTGGCATATATTCCAATCGGCGAGAGACTAAGCCCAGTTGTGTATTAGCTTACACAATTGCTTGTTCTTCTTTATTGGAGCGTATACCAGATCAGCAGTATTATGATCCTTATTTGTGTGTCCTTAGGGACACGGTGAAGCACGGTGGTACCAAGTAGGTTACTTTAGGAGATGATGGGGTTTTGAGGCTATAGGGTTAGGTTTGTGTTCCTAATATGGATGGACTCTGAGAGTAGATTTTAGAGGAGGCCCATATTTTGCGGTACTCTATTCATCCGGGCAGCGCTAAGATGTATCAGCATTTGCGGCAACATTGTTGCTAGAGGAGGATGAAGAATCATATTGTTGCATATGTGGCTCGGTATTTGAACTGTCAGTAGGTAAAGTACGAGCATCAGAGGCCTGGTGGATTGTTTCAGAGCATTGACCTTCCAGAGTGGAAGTGGAAGTGTATCACTGTTGGCCCAAGTTCAGTTGATGTTTTGAAGATTGACAAATGAACTCAGGGAAGGACCCAGTCCATCTTGAGAGACACAGTTAGTCATAACCATTGCACATGGAAGGCACGTGAGGAAGATATGTATTGAAGATTATGCAGCAAATATCTTCTGAACGGAATAAAAAAGGTTGCATTGAATTCTAAGGAGGACAGTCTCCTTATGATAAGAGAACACAATCCTAAGCTATGATAAGGATGGGAGTTTGTATTGGTTAAGGACTCAAATCGACTAAGGATAAGCATTGGAGTCTCGATCAAACTCTAACTGCTAATCTATTAAATAACCAAGTTGTTCTCTTTTACATGCAATGAACATATGCAGAAGTTAAGCATATTTGAGAGCAAAATGATCAAGTCTGATTTGCAAGCAACATATGTTAGACACAAGTGTGCACGTCTGAAGCTACATGAACTAAGATAGAATAACCAGTTTCATCATTGTGTTCATTTTATGTCTAGTTCAATTGTAGTAGGTTTTCATATTGTACCTGTTACATATTTTTAGAAGCAATTGTATTAGGTACTCCGAGTATTCAAGTTAGAGTTAACTTGAAAGTGTCGCAACATTTGAGGCTGTGTGCCACACTGGGATTAGAGTTAATCTTTAGGTTTACAAAGAGTCTTTGTAAATGCAACTTTTGGCTCAGTGATTTTAGTGGAGTTTGGGAAAATCCTACTAAGTAGTAGGTCATGGGTTTTTCACCTTTTGAGCCAGGTGTTTTCCACGTAAAAATATCTGTGCACTTTACTTTCAATATTTATTATTTTGCAAACTGCTTTAGTTAGAACACTTATAAGAACCAGGTTCTTCTAACGCGAAAATTAAGTACACCATAAATCAACCCCCCTTCTTGTGTGTTATTAACGTTTATAATATCAATTGATATTAGAGTAGGTTATCCTTGAAGAAGTTAAAACCTTAGGAAATGATCAACATGAGTGCACCACCTGGGAACTGAGAAGGGCAATCTACTGCCAGGCCTCATCTCTTCAATGGCCGCTACTACTCTTGGTGGAAAAATAGTATGAGGGACCATATCACGGGCGAAGAATCTGAACTTTGGGATATCATCACTGATGGTCCTTTAGCCACAATCAATAAGAATGATGAAGGATTGGATGTTCCAAAATAAGAGCAGATTGTACTCATGAAGATCTAAGGAAATGGGAGAAAAATGCAAAAGCCAAGAAATGCCTAGTGTGTGGACTTGGTCCTGATGAGTACAGCAGGATTCAAGGTTGTACTACTGCCAAGGAGATTTAGGACACTTTACAAATGGCTCATAAAGGAACACCTCTGGTGAAGAGGTCAAAAGGAACACTATTGTATTCTCAATATGAGAATTTTACTATGAAGGATGGAGAAACTATCCAAGAGATGTATACCAGGTTCACTACACCAGTAAATGAACTTGAGTCTCTTGGAAGGATTATCTCGGAAGAAGATAAGGTGGAGAATATTCTAACTAGAGTTCTGCCAATCTCCTGGGAAAGCAAAATCACTACTATTCATGAATCCAAAAACATTGCTACTTTAAAATTGGATGAACTGATTTGAAATATTACTGCCTATGAATTGAGTAGGAAAACAATGAAGATGGATGCTCTAAAGAAACAAATAAGGATGGCTCTCATAATTTCAGAAGGATCAGATCTTCAAGATGATGAAATGGCTATGATAACTAGAGATTTCAAGAAATATCTTATGAGAGGAAAGGGTTCTTTAAAAGGAACAACATTCAGAAAACCTAGGGCTCCTAAGAAACAAACCAACGAGGGGTGTTACAAGTGTGGGATGACTAATCACCATATCAGAAACTGCCCTCAATGGGAGGTTTAATGGAAGAAAAAAAGAGCAGATAGAAGAAACAAGAAGACGAAACAGGTTCAACCAAGATGGAACAAGGGATCAACTAAAGCTATGGTTGTTGCATGGGGAGAAACATTAGACGGGGACTCAAAAAATGAAGCTAAGATGAGCAAGCTCTTATGGCCATCAGAGAATCAGAAGATGAACAGGAGGTAAGTATTCTAAACCTTAAAGAAAAGATTAAGTTCTTGTCTAAGGAAAAATTGGTTGATCTACTGATAGACTTCATAGACGAGTTTGAAATAATAAACAACGAGAAGCATGTTCTGTCTAGGCAATGTGTTATCCTAGAAGAAAAATGTAAAAAGTTAGAGTCTAGGGCTGATGAGAGTGACAACACAAACACTGAGTTGAAGAACCAGGTTCATCAACTTGAAATTAAGATCCTAGAACTTAGATTTGAAAATATTAAACTGAAATTAGGGACAGGAAAGAAAAAGGCTGATCAATCATTTCTCACCCTAGAAGAAAATCTAGGAAGAGTGAAAGATGAACTGTACAAGAAAGATGAATTGATTAAAGTCCTAAAAGAAGATTTAGGAAAGGTAAAGCATGAACTAGACAGAATATGCAAATGGAACAAGGCTTCTGATGCACTCTCGTAGCTGCAAGAACATCATAGTAGCAACAAGAGAGGACTTGGATTTGGGACACAAGCTCCAAAATGGGATCCCAAAAACAAGTATCTCACACTTCCTGAGAATAAGATCTGTACACACTGTGTTAAGACTGGCCATTACAAAAATGAATGTAATGCAAGAGAAAAGACCTTTGTTCAAGAAAAGCACAAACTGCCTGGTCGGGCAAAGAAAAATTTAATTCATACTTTTGCCCATATAGAAAGGGACCCAAACTAGTTTGGGTTCCTAAGACTAACCCATGATTTCTTTTTGCAGGTCCAAGTGAAGGGAAGTAGCCAAATATGGTACATGGATAGTGGCTGCTCAAAACATATGACTGGTAACAAGGATCAGTTCCTTTCACTTGAAAACCTAAAAAGAGGTAATGTCTCCTTTGGAAATAAAAAGAAATGTGAGATCATTGGAGTTGGAAAGGTAGGAAAGATAGACTCTCATTCCAGTGAGAATGTCTATTTGATAGTTGGCTTAAAATATAGCCTGATAAGTGTGTCACAACTGTGTGACAGAGGTAACCTTGTGGCTTTCACTTCCAAAAAGTGTTTTGTGATTAGCCTTACTACTGACAAGATTATTTTGTAGGGAAGGAGAGTTAAGAATATTTATTTTGCAGATTTGTCAACTCTCTGTGAAAATGAACTCACTTGCTTGAGTGTGTTAATTAATGATCCCCTCCTTTGGCACAAAAGAGCATGCCAATCTAAATCAATTGAGCATATTAGTCTCCAAGGACTTGGTGATAGGGTTACCTAATATCAAGTTCAAGGAAGACAAAGTTTGTGAGGAATGTGCAAGGGGGAAGCAGGTAAGGTCATTCTTCAAACCTAAGAAAATGGTAAGTACATCCAAGACGTTGGAACTGGTTCATATGGACCTCTAAGGTCCAATGAGAGTCATGAGCAGAGGTGGTAAAAGATATGTAATATTGCTTGTTGATGATTATTCTAGATTTACCTGGATGTTGTTTCTAACTTCTAAAGATGAAGCATTTGAAATGTTCACTGCTTTTGTTAGAAAAACCCAGAAACAATTAGGAAATCAACTTGCATCCATTTGGCCTGATCATGGAACTGAATTTGAAAATGCAAAGTTTGTTGAATTTTGTGATGAAAATGGAATAGATCATCATTTCTCTGCCCCTAGGACTCTTCAGTAAAATGGGGTAATTGAGAGGAAGAACATGAACCTTGAGGATATGGCAAGGACCATGATACTTTCCAGTAAACTACCTCATAGCTTCTGGGCAGAGGCTATAAACACTGCTTCTTATATAATAAATAGATGCATGACTAGACCTCTTGCAGAGAAAACTCCCTATGAGTTACTTAAAGGGAGAAAATCAAACATATCCCATCTTAGAGCTTTTGGTTGCAAGTACTATGTGCATAATAATGGCAAAGACTCCCTAGGTAAGTTTGATACTAGAAGTGAAGAGGGAGTATTCTTGGGATATTCTTCGCATAGCAAAGCATATAAAGTGTTTAATAAAAGAACTCTATGTGTTGAAGAAAGTGTACATGCTGTGTTTGATGAATCTAACACTCTTTCTGAGAGATAGGAACATGAAGATGAAGCCATTGGAATGGTAAGACAATTGACTGAAGCCACAACACAAGTCAAGGTGGCATCAAAGGAAGGAGCATGTAATGGAACACGTCTTTTCACCCAAACCAACCTAACACGGGGAACCAATCTGAGAGAAGTTGTACAAAATTCTCTGAAGGATTCTGTACCTGAACCTGTTCCTCTGCAGCATAACAATGAAAGAGAAACTAGCAGGAACCAGTTGGTGGGGAAATCTTACAAGTACCTGAGTTCTCACCCCATTGAGAACATCATCAATGATCCAACATCTGGGGTCAAGACTAGATCACAACTAAAGAACATGTGTGCATTTGATGCTTTTTTGTCCCTCATCGAACCCAAGAATGTGAGTGAAGCTCTACAAGATGTATATTGGGTCAATGCTATGCAAGATGAGCTCAATCATTTTGAAAGAAGGCAAGTCAGGCACTTGGTTCCAAGACCTAAGAACAGGTCAGTCATTGGGACAAAATGGGTCTTCAGGAACAAAGTAGATGAAGATGGAACAGTTAGAAGAAACAAGGCAAGGTTGGTGGTTCAAGGCTATAGTCAAGAGGAAGGCATTGATTATGATGAGACTTTTGCTTTAGTTTCTAGACTTGAAGCAATTAGACTCCTCATCATCTTTGCAGCACATATGGAATTCACTCTTCATCAGATGGATGTCAAAAGTTCCTTCTTGAATGGCTACCTCAAGGAGGGGGTGTTTTTAAAACAACCTCTAGGATTTGAAAGAAAGGAATGTCCTGAGCATGTGTACAAGATGGACAAATCACTATATGGGCTCAAATGGGCCCCAAGAGCTTTGTATGAACGATTGTCAAAAATCCTACTGGAGCATGGGTACAAAAGAGGTAAAATTGGAAGCACTTTGTTCCTAAGGGGAAAAGGTAAAGATGTTCTTGTTATACAAATATATGTCGATGATATAATATTTGGGGCCACTACAGATAGGTTGAGCAAGGAATTGCAAAATTAATGGGAAGTGAGTTTGAAATGAGTATGATGGTGAACTAAATTTCTTCCTAAGCTTACAGATAAAAAAAAGATCAAATGGAACCATGATTCATCAACAGAAATATACAAAGGAACTAATCAAGAAGTTTAGAATGGAGGATTGTAAAGAAATAGATACACATATTGCAACTGCCACTAAATTAGATGTTGATGAACATGGTTCATCAGTTGATCACAAGTTGTATAGGGGTATGATTGGTTCACTCTTGTATCTTACTGCCAGCAGGCCTGACATTGTTTTCAGTGTAGGACTTTGTGCACGTTTTCAGGCTAATCAAAAAGAGTCTCACTTGACTGCTGTCAAAAGGATATTGAAATATCTAAAAGGAACTACTGAATTATGCCTATGGTACCCTAAAGGTAGTAATTTTGATCTAGTAGGTCATGCTGATGCTGACTATGTAGGTTTCCTAGTGGATAGAAAAAGTACTTCAGGTATGGATCACTTTCTTTGTTCATGTCTTGTACAATGTGCCACCAAAAAATAGAATTCAGTAGCCCTATCTACTGCTGAAGCTAAGTATGTGGTTGTTGCTCCTTGTTGTGCTCAACTACTGTGGATAAAGAAACAATTAGTAGACTTTAATATAGAAGTGGGATGCATACCAATATACTGTGATAACACTAGTGCTATAAGTATGACAAAGAACCATGTTCATCATAAAAGGACCAAGCACATAGATGTTAGGCACTACTTCTTAAGAGATAACTATGAGAAAGGGTTGATCTCTATAGAATTTTGTGCTACTGATAAACAAATAGCTGACATCTTCACTAAGGCACTGAGTAGAGAACATTTTGAAAGGAACAGGTTAGAGTTAGGGATGTTAAGATCACCTAAAAGGTATAGTTCAGAATGCACAATAAAAAAATTATATATTGAAAAAAAATTGGCTAAGATTTCTTAATTTTTGTGAATATTAGACTAATTTCTACTCAGTCTTATACTGTAAATAGTATACTCTTGTGACATGTGTCTATGCGATTCATTAATCTCTTACAAATTTTCTATTTTGACATTTGAGGCATAATCAAGAGAGGTTTCACTTGAAGAACCTGGTTCATCAAATTATGTTCATGAGAAAGTTCAGGTATGTTTCTATTCTTTGCACAATTAGAAAAATTTAATTATCAATCGTGAGCAAGAGTAACGTCTTAACAGTTCTATCCGTTGGGCAAATTGAACTAGTTTCATTGAAACTAGAAGTCTAAGTATAACGGAACCTTCTCCTAAATTTTAGCAATTCTAGTTAATCTCTAAGGAGACCAGAACTCTAAATTGATTAGAACTCTTTGTGACTTCTGAAAAAGCTACTATTTTGGAGTAATCATTACCCTCTTTAAAAACCCCAAAACACTCAATAACCGTCAATTTATCACAAAACCCTTTATCATCCTCTCTCGTCTTTGAAACTCTTCAAAGTTCTTCACACCACCAAAATTCCCTTAGGATTTTTAGAAATTCTTCACCATGACAAATCCCCAAGACAATCCTGGCACTCCACCACCTATTTCACCCAACACTTCATCTTCCATACCACCAGTCGAAACCCCAAAACCTAGATTTTGTCGCTAGAAAATGCTAGCAAGAAAAATTGAAGCTATTGGTTCTCTAAGGAAAGCTTTGAATGAAAAACTTCAGTCAAGTCAAAAGAAAGCAGGACCATCAGTTGAGACCAACTCTAGCTCCGAATCTGATGATTACATCTCCACCAGTGAAGGAGATAAACCCGGGTCTTATGAAAAGGCCAAAACTGAAGAAACCCAAGGAGAGGCAAACTCTTGCTTTGTTTTTTTTTATATAGTTCAAAGGGAGCAAAATCGATTTGTTCTTATAGGGGCTGCTAGAGATGTTGGTGGGTTGATTCTGGGAAAATGAGGAAAAAAATGAAGGAGCCTTTAGCCATATGTGGGGGTGGGGAAAAAGAAGTCTCGAAGTCAGGGGGAAGTGGATCAGGTGAGGCTGTTGAGGGGTTGGTTAGTTTGAGCAAGAAACAAGCTGAACCTGGTTCATCTGGTGAAGAGAACTTGGCTGACTTGTTGAAGAATGTGGGGGCCACCTCTGACCCAAAGAAACACAAGTCTTCCTCTCAAAGGACCCTTACTGCATCCAAACCAACTAAGACCTAAGTCTGCTCCTAGGATTAGAGCTACCAGAAATAGGGTCAGGGAAGTGAAGCAGAATTGAAGAAGGCTTTAGAAAAAAGTAAGAAAAAGAGGAAAGTGAAAGGGAAAGCAAAGATAGGTGAATGCTCGGAGGCTGTGGGTGAAGAGGAAGAAGAAAAGATGGAGCAGGTCCATCTAGAAAAAAGTACTACTGTGGATGTTCCCACTACCAAATCAAAGGGAACTAGGACTTCTGGCAAGAAGCCCTCCAAGCCAGTACGTGCTGAACCTGTTGTTGCCAAGAGAACAAGGTCAGTTGCAAAAAGAAAACAAGTGAAAATTACTGAAGAAGATGTTGAATGGAGTGAGGATGAAGGAGATAAATCAGAGAAGAAACGGGACAGATATGCCATGTTTGGCAAGAGGAAAATTTTGAAAGGGACACTACTGAAGGACCTGTAGGAGCCAGGTATGATAAGGCTTTTGACTGCACTAGAAGCACAAGGCTGGAAGGACATGGTCTTTCATATGGATGAAAAATTGACCAGGAAAGAACTTGTAGAGTTCATGGCAAATGGGACAGTGAAGAATGGGTTGGTGACTAGCATAGTGAAAGGTGTCAAAGTGAAATTCAATGCTGCAAAGCTGGGCAATATTCTAGACATCCCTAGTGAGGGATATGATGACTATACAAGGCAGAGGTGTTCTTGCCCGGATGGGTTGCCTATTGATCTTCAGATCACAAGGAACTTTTATGACACCACAACAGATAAAGAGGTACCTGAGGCCAGGGCAGTTCAGAAAATTTAAATGAGGCCAGACCACAAAGTGCTTTTTGAGTTTGTCAACAAATGCTTTCCACCTAGACAGGAAAGAAGGCATACAACAAATTATATGGATCTAATTCTTATCCATTTCCTGAATCAAGGGAAGCAGATCAACTGGCCTACCTTTATTATGAAGCTGCTTGGAAGGGTGCTCAATAGCTCAAAAGCTCATGCCATTCCCTATGGATTTATCTTGACAATTGTACTTGAAAGATTGAATGTTCCCCTAAAAAAATGGGAAATGGCTTCGAGAAAAGAGCATTATGACAGCAAAACCCTTCAAGCTTGTGATTATATGCTCAATACAGCTCCAGTTGAACATGGTTCTTCAGCAAAATCTCATGTGAATGTCAGAGACTTAGTTCAGGAGGTTAGGACAAAGGATGCTGAGGTAGCTAGGTTTCAGGCCAGAGTTACTGAATTGGAGGGAGAAAGAAATGGGTTGAGAGCCGAACTTGCTAAGGAGAAGGATACAAATGAAGGAATGCTTCAAAAGATGCTCAATCTGCTACAAACCCAACCCCCCAACTCTTCTAAGCCTTAGGTATCATGTCCTAGTGTCAACCAGTCTAGACCCCCCTCAGTGACCCAGTTTGGGATTTTATATGTTTATTTTCTTTTGCTCATGGTTTGGTAATTGATAATATGTGAATTTGACTATAATTATACCCTAAATAATCACACTTTGTTATGGTATTTATGTTGTTTATGAGGACAAAATGCTTTGATTAGTGTTTGTTTATGTGTTATAGATACATGTGATGCAATGGATGCTAAGAAGAGTATTTTGAAGTCATATATGGATGAAAGGGCCAAGAAAAGAGCTAAGGTGAAAAGAGCTGGAAGAAGCAGTCAAAAATACGCAGCATTATTCATCCGCGGTCGCGGATGAACCGCAAAAAAAAGAAGCCCTCTGAAGTTTGACTGTTCGCGGTCCGCTCGCGGCCGCGAACGAACCACGGAAGGCTCCACAGCAGCAATCCCAATTAGACTCGAATTTAGTTTTAAAGCCCTAAAACCTCTATATAAACTCCTAGTTTGCCCCATAGAGGCATGTTATCTTTATTTCTTTACTTTTGCAAGATTTTTAGTAAGAGAGATTCCTCTCAAACTCTTTCTTTTACTTTATATCAAGTATTTCTTTATGATTTCAATTATTATTCTTGTTTCTTCAAGCATGAGTAGCTAAATTCTATTCTAAGGTTTTGATGGAACCTATTGGGTGATGAACTTATCGTTTATGTGATTACAAATTATGACTTAGATTTCTATTTGTTCAACTTCATTTTTATTGTAGTTAATTGGTAGAGCTCCCAATTAGCGGTGCCTATTTAGTGTGCATAACTTGGAAAATAGTGTATATTTAGGTATATTGTTGAACAACACCACACCTAGGTTATTGGAGGAATCTATAACTTTAGGCGTAAAGACGGGGATAGGAATAATGAAGTCTTGGGTGCAATCTTAAGTGAACTATTCAAATTAAAGCTAGCTAGGGTAGCTCGGGAGAGTGCACTAGTAAATTATTGTAATTGCTCGGGAGATGGTTACGATACACATAGCGTTCATGATTGATAGAATATATATTAACAATTTGTTTGAGCATAACGATAAGGGATTCCATCAATAGGGGAAATCAATACCTTAGTCCTTCTCATAATATTCTTTTTACTCTACATTCAATCTTTTCTTTCAAGCATTCTTAATTATTGCAAAAGTAGATATTCGAAAATCACACAAAGATATATTCAAAGTATGGGGACTTGATTCGGAAGTACTTTTGGGGTTGTGATAGTTGCAATTGGTAGGTTAATTCTCTGTGGGATCGATCTTGGACTTATTAGACCAAGTTATATTAACTACGACCATTGCTTGGACGTGAATCAATTTCTGCGCCGTTGCCGGGGAATTAACAGAATTATCAATTGCCATTGCCAGAACATCAAGATTCTTGTGTATTCAGGTTCTTTCTACACTCTACATTGAATATTTTGACGTTTGTTGATTTGGGTATTCAGGTGCATGCCTAGAAAATCTGCAAGGATTGGAGAACTAATTGAAGGACTCTCAGACCCCGAGCAAACCTTCCGGGCACGTAACAAAGCCATTAAACAAATTCAACAATATCAACAACAAATAAAACTAGACTTCGACATGGGTGACATAAACGATCAAAACCAGCAAGCCGGGCTAAATATGCAAGAGGCACAGGAGGCACAGGAAGGTGCATTGTTCGACTGGGAACAACCCACAGCGGATAATTTGGCAACTGCTATCGTTGTGCCAGCAATTCAAGCTGAGTCTTTCCAGATCACTAACAACATGCAACACTTGTTGCAAAACAAGGGATTATTCTTTGGGTCTTAGGTTGAAGATCCACAACAGCACCTGAAGAACTTTCTCTCGATATGCAAGACACAGAGGCAACCGAATGTAACTCCGGAAGCCATCAGATTATTACTCTTTCCGTTCTCAGTTACAGGAGCAGCACAAATATGGCTAAAATCACTCCCCATAAACTCCATTGCAACTTGGGATGATTTAGTCAAGCAATTCAACAACAAGTTTCATCCACCTAACAAGACAGCTCAACAAATTGATGAAATTGTGAGCTTCAAGCAGAAACCAATGGAGACATTACATGAAACTTGGGGCAGATTCAAGGGTGGTATGCTTGTTAGGTGTCCTCACCATGGGATTCCTGAGCAGATGTTAGGTCAAAGGTTCTACATGGGGCTGTCTGATAGTATGAAGAATATTGTAGATGCTTCAGCAGGTGGGGCTTTTCTGAGCAAGACTTGGAGAGAAGGCCAAAACTTGCTTGACAAGACGACTCAAAATTCCGGGTGGACGACCAGGAATGCTCCTATCACACCAGTGGTACACTCTATACCTCTGAATCCATCCAACACTCTAGAGGAGAATGTGGCAACTTTATTGACACAAATGAGCATCCTGACAAAGAAGGTGGAAGAATCAGGGGTTAAGCTACAGGTTCACATTGTAGATACTACCAATGGTGGTTTATGCACATCATGCATTAGCCAACCCATAGGTAATCCATGGGCTGCAGACCAAGAACATCAACATCAGCATGAGGATATGAACTATGTGGCTAACTATGGAGGGCAGCGACAAGGTAATCAAAAACTGGGGCCAACAGGCTCCAATGCAGTACAGACCTCCCCAGCCACAATTTAATGCAGAAGGTATGAGGCCACCACACAACATGGCTCCATATCCTAGACCTCAGAATTTTGGCAATCAGCAGCAGGGATATCATCCACCCCCACCACCACATGGGGGCGGACATGACGATGGGTTTGCAAGGTTGGAAGCTATGATGCAGCAGGTAATTGGGTCAAATTCTAAGACAAATGAGAGGATAGATGCACATGATGCCGCCATCAGTAATATTGAAGTACAGGTGGGTCAAATTGCTATGTCTCTCAACAATCGTCCTCAAGGGACATTGCCTGCAGATACACAAACAAACCCACAGGACCAAGTCCCAAAGCAGATGATGGTAGTGATTGTGAGAAGCGGTAGAGATCTTGATGCTGAGAATGAAAGTGAGAAAATCGACAGACAGGCTGAGACATCCACTCCATTGCCCATTGAACTGGATGAATCCACAGGGTTGAAAGAAGTCACAGTCCAACCAGTTGCTGAAAATAAAGAAGCAAAACAAGGAACGGAGAAAGTAGCTGAACAGGTAGAGCATCAGATTGATGAGAAAGTGATAGAAAAAGAAAAAGTCACTGGGAAGAAGAGGCCTCCACCACCATTCCCCCAAAGGTTGGCCAAACACCAGAAAGAGGAGCAATACAAAAAGTTCTTCGAGATGCTCAAGCAAATCCAGGTAAACATTCCACTAATTGAAGCTTTAAAAGAAATGCCCGATTATGCTAAGATGATGAAGGATTTGATGTCGCGAAAATTTGATTTCCAAGACTTGGCCACAGTTACACTTACCCAGACTTGTAGTGCAGTGGTCTCTAGACCCATTGCTGAGAAGCTATCTGATCCAGGTAGTTTCACCATCCCATGCACTATAGGGTATTATGCCTTTACTAAGGCTTTATGTGATTTGGGGGCAAGCATTAATCTCATGCCATTAGTTATCTATAAGAGGTTAGGTATTAGGAGAGCAAGACCCACCTCTATGCTTTTACAGCTTGCTGACAGGACGGTTAAGCGTCCATTTGGTATTATAGAGGATGTGCTAATCCAGGTTGGGAAGTTCGTGTTTCCTGCCGATTTTGTTATTCTTGATTGCAAGGTCGACGAAGAAATTCCCATAATCCCTGGGAAGACCATTCCTAGCCACCGGGAGAGCCATAATTGATTGTGAAACTGGGGAACTCAAGATGAGGCTGAACGATGAGGAGATCATCTTCAATGTGCAAAAATCCATGAGGCGTCCTAGTGAGTTCGCAAATTGCTCTCTAATTGATGCGGTTGATGTGATAGTGGAGACCGACGATGCAAAATTGACTATTGAAGATCCACTTCAAGCATGCCTGATGAACATGGAAGAGGTAAACGGTGAAAGTTTGGCCGAATGGGTATTATCTCTGGAAGGCAAGGGATTCTGGCAGAGAGAGTTCGAATTCGAACCTCTACACTTAGAGAAAAGAGAAAGCCCACCAGCAAAGCCATCCATAGAAGAGCCACCGAAGCTCGAACTTAAACCACTACCATCACATCTCAGGTATGAATATCTAGGTCCTAACTCCACGTTACCTGTTATTATCTCATCTAGTTTGCTAGATGTGCAGGCTCAAAAGCTATTACAGGTACTCAAGGAATGTAAAGCTGCCAATGGTTGGACCATGGCAGACATAAAGTGTATCAGCCTTGCATACTGCATGCACAAGATTCTTCGGGAAGAGGGGCACAAACCTTCCAGGAAACGCAAAAGAAGGCTCAACCCGAATAAGAAGGATAGGGTGAAAAAGAAAGTGATAAAGTGGCTAGACACGGGGTAGATCCCAGGTAAGTTTTCTCACCCTTCTGTGCTATACATGTATTATTATGCCATGAGGACATGGCATGATTTTAAGTGTGGGGTGGGAGACTTATCTTGTATTGTATATTGTATATAGTAGATGTAGCTGTAAATTATATTAGCTGGCTTGGCCCGATGATGGACACTTGGCGACGGGTTTCTTAAGGGTCTAAGTCGGAATAAAAACACAAAAACAAAATCAGAAAATTTGAAAACAATACAAAAATATGAGTAGAGGACTCTTCCTTATGACGGACTATTTAGGACAAGTACTCTTGAGGGAAGTAGTCAATGTAGGAATTTTTCTTTCTGTTATTTTTCTTTTCTAGGTAGTGTATCATCTCCCCCTTGGTTTTTCTTTTGACCACGGTTCTTTTCCAAGGGTTTTTATTTGAACCGGGTTAGGTAGATTTTTCTTTTTTAGGATTAGAGGTAAAAGGGCAACATGTAACCCCGAATATGCACATTAGCAAAAGCGTAAATTGAACTTGAGAATGTATCTTCTAAGCTTGATTGTAGAATCTCAATATGCCTTAAATTGCACAATAATGCTTGCTTGAACATCGATAGGACTTTGTAGATAAACTGGATTCCAAATGAGTTGCATGCCATGTGTGTATGAGGTTTTTACTTACATTGTATGTTGTACATGATGCCTAGAACTTGCCCTGTTTGTTTGCAAAGCGAAATAGAAGTTGTTCGGTTGTAAAAAGGATAGAGGCATTTCTTTGTGTAACCCTATATATCAATAGACATGAATTCACCCGTACATTATATCTTAGTTAACCCCTTTGAGCCTAAAGCTTATTCATTGATAACCCTTAAATGTTCATCAAATTTTTTTTTTCTACTTTACCTCCTAGAAGCACTTGTATTGTAATGAATATGCAAAAGTCTAAGTGTGGGGTGAAGGAAAATTGAAAAAGGAAAAATCAAGAATGAATGGTAGAAAATAGTGAACTGGCCAAAATAAAGTAAATGTGTTGCAAAGCAATGAGACAAAGAGCTATATCAATGAATCTGTAAAAATTAGAAAGGCCAGTTACATTAACAAAAGAAAAGTGGGGGTTAAAAGTTAACAAAGGTGAAGGAATGTTTATGGGAGACATAAGGAAGAAAACTAAAAGGGAAATTTGAAAAGGAAAAGAAAAGTGCTTAGGGAGGTTAGTCAATATAACCAAAAGTATCCTACCCGTCCCGTAGCCAACATTACAACCCTTAAAGACCTCTTAATCTATGATTGAATAACTCGATTAGTGGAGTATTACACTAGGGGCAAGCCTATGGTGTGTTGTGTTATTGACATTGGAGGCTAATGGGAGTGAGTGAATTTTTACGATATTTATAAGTTCCATGGATTTGAATTGTTAATGTGTGGGAACTTCTCTCAATAAATTTGATGAGGGCATGTAATTCAAGAGGAAGAAGGTAAATTTGCAAGTTTTGGGTAATGAGTAGAGTAAGTAATAATGTGCGGGCATGAGAATTTACAGTTAAGTAAAGATTATGCATATTTTAGGTTGTTCGTGTATAATAGCTTTTGTGACATATTTTGGGGGAGACAAATTTTTGTTAATTGGCCTAAAGTGTGATTAAAGATTGCTCGAGGACGAGCAAAGGTTTAAGTGTGGGGTATTGATAATAGGTGAATTTGACTATAATTATACCCTAAATAATCACACTTTGTTATGGTATTTATGTTGTTTATGAGGACAAAATGCTTTGTTTAGTGTTTGTTTGTGTGTTATAGATACATGTGATGCAATGGATGCTAAGAAGAGTATTTTGAAGTCATATGTGGATGAAAAGGCCAAGAAAAGAGCTAAGGTGAAAAGAGCTGGAAGAAGCAGTCAAAAATACGCAGCGTTGTTCATCCGCGTTTTATCTGCGGTCGCGGATGAACCGCGAAAAAAGAAGCCCTCTGAAGTTTGACTGTTCGTGGTCCGCTCGCGGCCGCGAACGAACCGCGGAAGGCTCCGCAGCAGCAATCCCAGTTAGACTCGAATTTAGTTTTAAAGCCCTAAAACCTCTATATAAACTCCTAGTTTGCCCCATAGAGGCATGTTATCTTTATTTCTTTACTTTTGCAAGATTTTTAGTAAGAAAGATTCCTCTCAAACTCTTTTTTTTATTTTATATCAAGTATTTCTTTATGATTTCAATTATTATTCTTGTTTCTTCAAGCATGAGTAGCTAAATTCTATTCTAAGGTTTTGATGGAACCTATTGGGTGATGAACTTATCGTTTATGTGATTACAAATTGTGACTTAGATTTCTATTTGTTCAACTTCATTCTTATTGTAGTTAATTGGTAGAGCTCCCAATTAGCGGTGCCTATTTAGTGTGCATAACTTGGAAAAGAGTGCATATTTAGGTATATTGTTGAACAACACCACACCTAGGTTATTGGAGGAATCTATAACTTTAGGCGTAAAGACGGGGTTAGGAATAATGAAGTCTTGGGTGCAATCTTAAGTGAACTATTCAAATTAAAGCTAGCTAGGGTAGCTCGGGAGAGTGCACTAGTAAATTATTGTAATTGCTCGGGAGAGGGTTACGATACACATAGCGTTCATGATTGATAGAATATATATTAACAATTTGTATGAGCATAATGATAAGGGATTCCATGAATAGGGGAAATCAATACCTTAGTCCTTCTCATAATATTCTTTTTACTCTACATTCAATCCTTTCTTTCAAGCATTCTTAATTATTGCAAAAGTAGATATTCGAAAATCACACAAAGATATATTCAAAGTTTGGGAACTTGATTCGGAAATACTTTTGGGGTTGTGATAGTTGCAATTGGTAGGTTAATTCTCCGTGGGATCGATCTTGGACTTATTAGACCAAGTTATATTGACTACGATCGTTGCTTGGACGTGAATCAGTAATTTTATTTTTCTTCTTGTGGACTGCTATGTAGAAATACCTCGCTAATCAATGAATCCAGCTTTTCTTGCTTTTTGTTACTTCTATTCTTAATAGGTATTTTTGCTGAGTTGCTTTCTAATTAACTAAAGCATGTGTACCTAATTAAGTTACTGGGATTTACATTATTTATGCAATTTTTCGATGTTTCCAAAAGGGGGAAGGTATTGTGCTTAAATTCATTATCTAAACAAGTTATATTTATGACCTAACTTAAATCTAGTCCTCTATGACAAGATGAAAATTTTCTAAAAAACTTTCTAAGTGTTGATATTTCAGCTGAGTTTCACAGGTTCTTTGCTCACTAAAAGCACAGAGTTTGTCATTATCAAAAAGGAGGAATTTGTTGGCCCAAGTTCAGTTGAAGTTTTGAAGATTGACAATTGAACTTAGGGAAGGACCTGGTCCATCTTGAGAGACATAGTTAGTCATAACCATTGCATATGGACGGCACGTGACGAAGATATGTATTAAAGGTTACACAGCAAATATCTTTTAAACGGAATCGAAAAGGTTGAATTGAGTTCTAAGGAGGACAATCTCCTTATGATAAGAGAACATAATCCTATGCTAGGATAAGGATGTGAGTTTGTATTGGTTAAGGACTCAAATTGACTAAGGATAAGCATTAGAGTCTCGATCAAACTCTAACTGCTAATCTATTAAATAACCAAATTGTTCTCTTTTACAGGCAATGCACATACGCAAAAGTTAAGCTTATTTGAGAGCAAAAAGATAAAGTCTAATTTGTAAGAAACATAAATGAGATACAAGTGTGCACGTCTGAAGCTACATGAACTAAGATAGAAGAACCAATTTCATCATTGTGTTTATTCTTAGTCTAGTTCAATTGTAGTAGGTTTTCATATTGTACCTTTCAGCTTTCTTAGAAGCAATTCTATTAGGTACTCTGAGTATTCAAGTTAGAGTTAACTTGAAAGTGTCACAACAATTGAGGTTGTGTGGCATACCGAGATTAGAGTTAATCCTTAGGTTTACAAGAGTTTTTTAAATGCAATTTTTGGCTCAGTGATTTTGGTGGAGTTGGCGAAAATCCTACTGTGTAGTAGGTCATGGTTTTTTCACCTTTTGAGCAAGGTGTTTTCCACGTAAAATCTCTGTGCACTTTACTTTCAGTAGATATTATTCCGCAAACTGCTTTAGTTAAAACACTTAGAAGAACCAGGTTCTTCTAATGCGAAAATTACGTACCATACAAATCAACCCCCCTTCTTGTGTGGTATTGACGTTTATAACATCAATCACTATGGACATTTTTGTTGGACTCCCATGGACTCGGAGGAAGTTTGACGTAGTGTGGGTTATTGTTGATAGGCTGACCAAGTCAGTGCATTTCATTCTTGTGGTAGTCTCATATTCTTCTGAGAGGTTAGCTGAGATCTATATCCGGGAGATTGTTTGTCTTCATGGTATACGTGTGTCTATAATTTTTTATCGAGGTATGTAGTTTACCTTGCATTTCTGGAGAGCAGTGCAGTGTGATTTGGGCATACGGGTCGAGTTAAGCATAACATTTCAGCCTCTAATTGACAACCAGTCCGAGAGTACTATTCAAATTTTGGAGGATATACTCTGAGCTTGTGTTATTGACATTGGAGGCTAATGGGAGTGAGTGAATTTTTACGATATTTATAAGTTCCATGGATTTGAATTGTTAATGTGTGGGAACTTCTCTCAATAAATTTGATGAGGGCATGTAATTCAAGAGGAAGAAGGTAAATTTGCAAGTTTTGGGTAATGAGTAGAGTAAGTAATAATGTGCGGGCATGAGAATTTACAGTTAAGTAAAGATTATGCATATTTTAGGTTGTTCGTGTATAATAGCTTTTGTGACATATTTTGGGGGAGACAAATTTTTGTTAATTGGCCTAAAGTGTGATTAAAGATTGCTCGAGGACGAGCAAAGGTTTAAGTGTGGGGTATTGATAATAGGTGAATTTGACTATAATTATACCCTAAATAATCACACTTTGTTATGGTATTTATGTTGTTTATGAGGACAAAATGCTTTGTTTAGTGTTTGTTTGTGTGTTATAGATACATGTGATGCAATGGATGCTAAGAAGAGTATTTTGAAGTCATATGTGGATGAAAAGGCCAAGAAAAGAGCTAAGGTGAAAAGAGCTGGAAGAAGCAGTCAAAAATACGCAGCGTTGTTCATCCGCGGTTCATTCGCGATCGCGGATGAACCGCGAAAAAAGAAGCCCTCTGAAGTTTGACTGTTCGTGGTTCGCTCGCGGCCGCGAACGAACCGCGGAAGGCTCCGCAGCAGCAATCCCAGTTAGACTCGAATTTAGTTTTAAAGCCCTAAAACCTCTATATAAACTCCTAGTTTGCCCCATAGAGGCATGTTATCTTTATTTCTTTACTTTTGCAAGATTTTTAGTAAGAGAGATTCCTCTCAAACTCTTTTTTTTATTTTATATCAAGTATTTCTTTATGATTTCAATTATTATTCTTGTTTCTTCAAGCATGAGTAGCTAAATTCTATTCTAAGGTTTTGATGGAACCTATTGGGTGATGAACTTATCGTTTATGTGATTACAAATTGTGACTTAGATTTCTATTTGTTCAACTTCATTCTTATTGTAGTTAATTGGTAGAGCTCCCAATTAGCGGTGCCTATTTAGTGTGCATAACTTGGAAAAGAGTGCATATTTAGGTATATTGTTGAACAACACCACACCTAGGTTATTGGAGGAATCTATAACTTTAGGCGTAAAGACGGGGTTAGGAATAATGAAGTCTTGGGTGCAATCTTAAGTGAACTATTCAAATTAAAGCTAGCTAGGGTAGCTCGGGAGAGTGCACTAGTAAATTATTGTAATTGCTCGGGAGAGGGTTACGATACACATAGCGTTCATGATTGATAGAATATATATTAACAATTTGTATGAGCATAATGATAAGGGATTCCATGAATAGGGGAAATCAATACCTTAGTCCTTCTCATAATATTCTTTTTACTCTACATTCAATCCTTTCTTTCAAGCATTCTTAATTATTGCAAAAGTAGATATTCGAAAATCACACAAAGATATATTCAAAGTTTGGGAACTTGATTCGGAAATACTTTTGGGGTTGTGATAGTTGCAATTGGTAGGTTAATTCTCCGTGGGATCGATCTTGGACTTATTAGACCAAGTTATATTGACTACGATCGTTGCTTGGACGTGAATCAGTAATTTTATTTTTCTTCTTGTGGACTGCTATGTAGAAATACCTCGCTAATCAATGAATCCAGCTTTTCTTGCTTTTTGTTACTTCTATTCTTAATAGGTATTTTTGCTGAGTTGCTTTCTAATTAACTAAAGCATGTGTACCTAATTAAGTTACTGGGATTTACATTATTTATGCAATTTTTCGATGTTTCCAAAAGGGGGAAGGTATTGTGCTTAAATTCATTATCTAAACAAGTTATATTTATGACCTAACTTAAATCTAGTCCTCTATGACAAGATGAAAATTTTCTAAAAAACTTTCTAAGTGTTGATATTTCAGCTGAGTTTCACAGGTTCTTTGCTCACTAAAAGCACAGAGTTTGTCATTATCAAAAAGGAGGAATTTGTTGGCCCAAGTTCAGTTGAAGTTTTGAAGATTGACAATTGAACTTAGGGAAGGACCTGGTCCATCTTGAGAGACATAGTTAGTCATAACCATTGCATATGGACGGCACGTGACGAAGATATGTATTAAAGGTTACACAGCAAATATCTTTTAAACGGAATCGAAAAGGTTGAATTGAGTTCTAAGGAGGACAATCTCCTTATGATAAGAGAACATAATCCTATGCTAGGATAAGGATGTGAGTTTGTATTGGTTAAGGACTCAAATTGACTAAGGATAAGCATTAGAGTCTCGATCAAACTCTAACTGCTAATCTATTAAATAACCAAATTGTTCTCTTTTACAGGCAATGCACATACGCAAAAGTTAAGCTTATTTGAGAGCAAAAAGATAAAGTCTAATTTGTAAGAAACATAAATGAGATACAAGTGTGCACGTCTGAAGCTACATGAACTAAGATAGAAGAACCAATTTCATCATTGTGTTTATTCTTAGTCTAGTTCAATTGTAGTAGGTTTTCATATTGTACCTTTCAGCTTTCTTAGAAGCAATTCTATTAGGTACTCTGAGTATTCAAGTTAGAGTTAACTTGAAAGTGTCACAACAATTGAGGTTGTGTGGCATACCGAGATTAGAGTTAATCCTTAGGTTTACAAGAGTTTTTTAAATGCAATTTTTGGCTCAGTGATTTTGGTGGAGTTGGCGAAAATCCTACTGTGTAGTAGGTCATGGTTTTTTCACCTTTTGAGCAAGGTGTTTTCCACGTAAAATCTCTGTGCACTTTACTTTCAGTAGATATTATTCCGCAAACTGCTTTAGTTAAAACACTTAGAAGAACCAGGTTCTTCTAATGCGAAAATTACGTACCATACAAATCAACCCCCCTTCTTGTGTGGTATTGACGTTTATAACATCAATCACTATGGACATTTTTGTTGGACTCCCATGGACTCGGAGGAAGTTTGACGTAGTGTGGGTTATTGTTGATAGGCTGACCAAGTCAGTGCATTTCATTCTTGTGGTAGTCTCATATTCTTCTGAGAGGTTAGCTGAGATCTATATCCGGGAGATTGTTTGTCTTCATGGTATACGTGTGTCTATAATTTTTTATCGAGGTATGTAGTTTACCTTGCATTTCTGGAGAGCAGTGCAGTGTGATTTGGGCATACGGGTCGAGTTAAGCATAACATTTCAGCCTCTAATTGACAACCAGTCCGAGAGTACTATTCAAATTTTGGAGGATATACTCTGAGCTTGTGTTATTGACATTGGAGGCTAATGGGATCTGTTTTTGCCTTTAGCGAAGTTTTCCTACAATAACAGTTACCAGTTGAGTATTCAAATGGCTCTTTATGAGGCTTTATATGGTATGCAGTATCGATCGCTGGTTGGATGGTTTGAGCCGAGAGACGCTCGGTTATTGAACTGTACTCCCCAACTTGGGAACTCTGCGGTACGGATCTAGTACAGGATGCCTTGGACAAGGTTAGGATCATTGAGCATAGGCTTGGTACAGCCTAGTATATGCAAAAGTGTTACGCCGATCGCAAGGTTTATGATGCAACATTCATGGTTGGAGAGTGAGTATTGCTTCGAGTGTCACCTATGAAGGGCATGATGAGACTTAGGAAGAAGGTCAGATTATCCCTAGGTTCATTGGCCCTTCTAGGATTCTTGATCGAGTGGGAGAGGTAGCTCACACACTTCCATTGCCGCTGTGTTTATCAACCGTGCATCCAGTGTTTCATGTGTCTATGCTTTACAAGTATCACGGCGATCCATCCCACGTGTTAAACTTTAGTACTGTCCAATTGGACATGGACTTGTCCTATGAGGAGGAGTTGATAGCTATTCTAGACTGGCAGGTTCATCAGCTGAGATCGAATACTTTCATTTATGTTCCTGTGCAGTAGAGGAGTTAGCCTATTAAAGCACCGACCACGGAGTTCAAGTTTGATATGCAAAGCCGTTATCCCTGTCTTTTCTTTGACTCAGGTAGTTTCTTCTTATGTCCGTTCGAGGACGAACACTTGTTTTAGAGGTGGAGAACGTGATGACCCGAAAGGTCATCACTTGCTTTAGAAATAAATTTTGTGTTACAAGGCCTAAAAACCACCTATTTGTCTCATCTCAATTTGCGTGCACAGTCTGAACGTTGATGAGTGGGTAGGTGGGTTAGGTTCACCTCTCGCCCAATGGGAAGTAATGAGCCTAGTCTCCCACCCTCCCTCCCCCCCCCCTCGCTGAATGAAGAAGTAGTGGGGGCCCCTTTCCTATACGGAAAGCCGTTATGTGAAAATCTATAACAAATGATAATTTTGCTTTTAAAATCAATTAGAGTTGACTTCGGTCAATATTTTTGGTAACTTCCCACTTCCAAGAAAGGACTCGAAGACTTAGACGGAAACCCCTTTATATCGCTCCCATCATTCGATAGTCCCGGAGGATCCATAGGAAAATATGGGACATGGGCATATGACCGGAATTGAATTCCGAGGTCCCAAGCTTGAGAAATGAATATTTGAAGAAAATTGTTTTACTAAAATTTTTAGAGTTTTTGGAAATTTGGATGTAACTGGATCTAATGGTATCAGGCCTGTATTTTGGTTTCGAAGCCTGGTACATGTATATATATGATTTAAGTAGAGTCTGTAAAATTTAGTGAGAATCATATTTAAAACGACTTAAATCAGAGCCTCGGTTGTTAAAAATGGAACTTAAGAGTTCATGATATTTTCCTTTGATTTTGATGCTAAATTCGTTGTTAAAGGTGTTAATTTGACGATTTGATCATACGAGTAAGTTCATAAATATTTTTGAGTAAGTATGCATGTTTGGTTTGGAGCCCTGAGGGATCGGGTGATTTTCGGGTAGGTCCCACGGTGTTTAGACTTAGGAATAATATTGTTTGTGCAGAGCTCGCAGGTGCGCATATAGGGTCGCAGGTGTGGTCCAGCCCAGCTTCCCCTCCTCTCGCAGATATGGACAAGCTTCTGCAGGAGCAAATTTCCTTTCGCAGGTACGGCCCCAGTGGGCCTAATTATTTCTGCAGAAGCGGTCAATTTTCCGCACGTGTGCTTGCGCAAGTGCGAGGGTAGAATAGTGAAGTGTTTTAAACTAAAACTTCTGCATTTCTCTTTTAGTTTTTCACAAAAATTGAAGACCTAGGACGATTTTCTCAAGATATTTCTTCCCAAATCGTAGGTAAGTGCCCATTAACTAAGTTCTTTCAACTCTCTAATGTTTTTCATCAACTTTTATCCAAAATCCAAGGGTTTTAATGGTATAAATTGGAGATTTGGGTAGAGTTAGGGCTTTGATTAATTGGGATTTAGACCTTATTTAGGGCTCGAATTTTAAAACTAATTGCATATTTGGGCTCGTGGGTAAATGGATGATCGGGTTTTGGTCCGAACCTCGAGTTTCGACCAAGTGGCTTCCGATTCGATTTTTGGCTTTTGGGAGAAAATGATAGAAAACCTATAATTAAGCATTTGGAATGAATTATTTAGCATTTAGTGATGTTATTAAATTAATGTGGACTAGATACAAGTAATTTGGAGGCGCATTCTAAAGGAAAAGCAGTGTTTGAGGTTTGAGTTGGTTGTGGAAGTTTGAGGTAAGTGTTTGGTCCAATCTTAGCTTGAGGGATTAGGAGTTGTGTCTTATTTGATATTTGTTAACTGTGGATTATGACGTATAGGCATGGTGACGAATATATATATGTCGTTGTCAAGCATGCCCGAGAGTCTGGTATTGTAATTGTTGTGTCTCCGTTATAGTTTATTCATGCTTTGTGTGTTGACTACCATTATTGTTCCCTTGCCGGGATATTGTTGTTATACTATTGTTCCCTTGTTGGGATGTTGTTGTTATACTATTATTTTCTTATTGGGATGTTGTTGTTATACTACTGTTTCCTTGGCAGGATATTATTGTTCCATTGCCGAGATATTATGGTTATACTATTGTTCTCTTACCGAAATTCTTTTATGACTGGTGTTGATGAAATGGGAGCTGGTTGCACGCATGCAACGGCAATATATGAAATGAGAGGGGTTAAACACCTGCAATGGTACTATATGAAATTAGAGCGGATTGCACGCCTGCAATGGTACTATATAAAATTAGAGCGGATTGCACACCTGCAACGGTACTATATAAAATGGGAGCGGGTTGCACGCCTACAATGGTACAATAAGAAATAGGATCGGGTTGCACGCCTTCAACAATATTATATGTACACTCGTTCCTTCTTTCCTTATAATATGCTGGTAACTGAACTGTGACGTTCTTTGCATTTCTTTATTGATTTTTGTTGTTGCCTGATATAGCCTACAACATGTTTCCCCCTCATATCATTAAA
Source organism: Nicotiana noctiflora (assembly GCA_032618575.1). NCBI lineage: Eukaryota > Viridiplantae > Streptophyta > Magnoliopsida > Solanales > Solanaceae > Nicotiana > Nicotiana noctiflora. The sequence goes on from JASVEL010009810.1 coordinate 97,579, forward strand.
TGTAAGTATTTGCCTTTATATTCGTTGTCTATGATTTAACTGCACAAGTTTATTTGGTAGTCTGGTCCTAGCCTCGTCACTACTTCACCGAGGTTAGGCTAGGCACTTACCAGTACATGGTGTCGGTTGTGCTGATACTATACTGTATACTGTGTGCAAATACCAGTATCAAAGCATTTGGACCACAGTGAGGTTGCTGCTTTTAGTCCAATAGACGATCCGAGGTAGTCCTGCAGACGTCCGCGAGCCTTGACGTCTGCTTCTATCATTTCTTTTATGTTTTTACTTATTCAGATATAGATTTGTGTATTTCTATTCAGGCCTTGTTTGTAGTATTCTTAGACAGTCTATAACGTACGACACCAGATTCTCAGTAGTATTGTACTTCAGATTATGTAGAAATGTTTGGTTAAACTATTAAGTTTTGGTCTTCCGCATTTCTGGTTATTTAATTATTCTTATATTTAATAAGTTATTTTATTGAATTGTTGAATATGCTAAATAAAAAGGGTAATGAAATTATAATGCTCGGCTTGCCTAGCTTTCACGAGCAGGTGCCATCACAACTCCCGAGGGTGAGAAATTTTGACAATGACAGAAGATAAGCACCCTCCACTTCCAACCAAGAGGTTGTGAGTTCGAGTCACCCCAAGAGAAAGATGTGAAGTTCTTGGAGGGAAGGATGCCGGAGGTCTATTGGAAACAACCTCTCTATCTTAGGGTAGGAGTAAAGTCTGCGTATACACTACACTCCTCAGACCCCACTTATCGGATTATATTGGATTGTTGTTATTGTTATTGTTGATTATGTCCTAATACAACAACAACAACCAAGTATAATCTCACTTAATGGGGTCCCCTACTCTAGGTAGATAGGTTATTAACAAATAGACCCCTAGCATCCATCCCTCCAAGAACTTCCCACCTTGCACTTGGAGAGATTCAAACTCACAACCTCTCGATTGGAAGTGGAGATTGATTACCATCAGAGTAACCCCTCTTGTCCGATAATGTTCTAATACAAATGTATAATTTAAGCAAAATCCACCTTATTCATCTGAACCCATATCTACTTCTCTAGCTTAGCCTATATGGATCGACATTAGGGTGGCAAATGGGCGGGTTTGGCAGAATTTGGGCGGGTCAAGATGGGTTAGTCAATAAATGGGTCATTGCCCAATCCAACCCAAAATGAATTTAGGTTAAGATGGACTAGGTCAAGATGGTCTAAACAATGGGACATAACCCAACCCACCCAACATGACCCATATTTTAGAATCATGCTCATTTTGCATAAAATGTTTTTAGGGGGTTTGCGCCCGGGGTGGAGGATGGGGGGAGGGGTAGGGGTAGGAGGTGTAGAAAAACAAAATAATAAAAAATTAAAAATACAACAAAAAATAAATTTTTTAAGGATTTTGCATAGCGGGGTTGGGGTAGGGGTAGGGGCAAGGGGTAGGGAGTATGGTGGGGTGGTAAAAAATTAAAAAATAAAAAATAGAAATTTAAAAATAAAAATAAAAAGTAAATTTTTTTAGGGGTTTGGCACCGGGGATAAGGTGTGTGTGTCGGGGGTATTGGTAGGGTGGGATGGGGTGCGGTGGGGTGGGGTGGTAGAAAAACTGATAAATAAAAAATAGGAATTTAAAAATAAAAATAAAAACTAAAAATTTTTTTAGGAGTTTTGCGATGGGGGGGGGGGGTAGGTGGTGGGTATGGTGGGGTGGGGTGGATGGCAGGATGGCAGAAAAACTAAAAAATAAAAAATAAAAATCTAAAAATAAAAAGTAAATTTTTTTTAAGGGGTTTGCACCTGTGGTAGGTTGGGGGTAGGGGTATTGGGGGGAGGGTATGGTTAGGGTGGGAGATGTAAAAAATAAAATAATTGAAAATAAAAAATACAACAAAAAACCGAATCTTTTATAGAAGGTTTACGCGGGATGGGGGTGCAGGGTGTGGGGTGGGGTAGGTGAGTGAATGGCATAGAAAAACAAAAGAACAGAAAACTAAAAATAAAAAAAAATAAAAAAAATTGGAGCAACTAAGTAAATTTCTGGATAAGTTAGGTTGAGATACTTTGTTTGGGGTGAGTTTCATGGGTTGTATTTGGGCATTTAAATGGGTCAGAATATGCTATAAAAAATAATGGGTTAACTTGGGCTCAACCCAAATTGACCCATGAGCTAAAATGGTTGTAGCTCAACCCATTAATCTCTAGACTAGTTGGGCGGGTTAGATGGGTTTGGGCTCATATTGCTACCCCTAATTGGCATGTTTGTAGGTCGCCCACCTTATGCATAGATATCAACAAAATATCTAAAGCAACCTTCTCTTAGTTAAATCATCAAAGCATGCTACTTGTACCTAGTGAGGTGATCATTTTTACTCTTTTCCGACATTGGGTGATTATATATATATCCATCTTAAGTTTCGTATATCCGTAATACTCATATTTTGGATATGTTGGCCATTAAAGGCTCTACGAGGAATAAATAATAATTAATTTTGAGATTAAATTTTAGATGGGTTTTATTTCATATTTGATTAGGATAAAATTGCACTATAACTATTTCAAAATTAATTATTCTTGGATGGTAGTATTTTTTGTCCCTATGGAATGATGGAATAATCAATCCCAGAATAAATAATAATAGGATAATTAATGTTAGAATAACTTATTCCCAACCAAACGACCCCTAATAGCTCAATATTCGCTCTCATCTAAGATTGTTTTTCTTCAATCATTCACATACCTTGTCATTGTTGTTATTTTAGTATCTTCTTATGTATGCTACTCATGTAACACTCATCCGTTACAGCTATCTTAATTTAAAACTATGTGCAAGTACGTTCAAGAAATACTGAGAAACCAAATTAAATTAAAAAAATTGACTCAAACTAATGTGCAAAGCTGATAGACTCGTTGATTTGCAAAAAAATTACTTTATGTTTTTAATAATATGCTACTCCTTGGCCAAAAAATAAAATAAAATAAAATAAATACATGAGCTTAGCCAAGGTTGAGTGGAGGATATACTCGAAGTGGGCCTGGAGATAGGTGCAAACTGGATATGGGCTTCGAAAAACTGGATCTAGTTCCTGGACTTCTTTAATTGTTGGGATTTTTATATTCTTATACCACATAGGAAACTTTTTTACCCTACATGTTTAAGGTTCGAGTAAATTATACTTACTATATCAAATTACTAATTTTATATCATATTTAATTAATGAGCTGTGTTTACTCCTTAATTAAAGATATTCATATCTAATTGATGGGTAGATTTTACTCCTTAATTAAAGATATCCACATATCTCACGTTTCTCTCTCCTTACCCCTCATCCCCTCACCCACATTTTTACCGCTAGCCCATATTCGTTTTTGATCTTCATCCACGATTGGAAGATCAATCAACGGAAGATGTCCTTGAGATGCATTAGCCAGCGTAATCTCATTATATTTGAATGTCGTGCCAATTTCCTCTGCAACAATTGTGGCATGTGATCTGATTTTCTGAAAGTCTTCATGAAATCAAAAGTTGCAACAAATATTTTAATATGCTACGAATTAGCAAAACAATGACACTTTAGTAGTTTTTTTTTTGGGTACCAAACAAAATTCTCGCTTCTGGAAAAGTCATGAGAAATTTATTCGTAAAGAGACTAATATGAAAAGTTGCCGACAACTTCTCCAAATGACTTAGAAATACTGATTGTTGAAACCCTCACCTAGATTTACTGTTTGTCGTGTATTAATAGTGTAATTGCAGTATAATTGTACTGTAAATGTAGATTTAGTGTAATCGATATGATTTATTGAAGCCCGCACCTAGATTTCTTGTTTGTAGTGTAATTGTAGTTAGTTTGTAGTTTATGTAGAACATTCCAAGATAAATTATAGTCTAAAATATAAATATAATGTAGACATGACTATAGATGATGTGTTTCCTGTTTTCCGTGTAACTGTAGGTAAATTGTAGTTATTCTTATATTAGGTACTTAAACTGTAGGTATGAGTGGCTAACATGCCGGGTTGATCTGGAACCATACTGCCCAGACTGGTTAAAACTGGAACCGGACCGGCCCGGTTCATAAGGGCCGGGTGGGCTAGTTTGGGGGGGGGGGGTAAAGGGGTTTGTCCCTTTTATAAATTTTTATCAGTTAACCGGACCTAGTAAAATCGATCCGGATGAACTGTACGCGTAACCGGTTAAATCGGCCCGATTCAACGGCTGGAAATTTTATTTTATTATTTTTATTTTTTAATTTTCAAATCTAGGGGACCTACTATCCATTGGCTTTAGTGAGATTGTGCACACATCCGTTAGACAATGGATCAATTGCAAAAGTAGCCATTTTTTTAAATTTTAACCCTTTTTGAATTTACAAAATTAACCTTCTTTAAAACTATAAATACCTCTCCCCTCCCCCCCCTCCCCCTCCTCTCTTTATTTCTTCACTCAAATCTCATTTCTCAATCACAATTTCTCTCATTCTCTAATTTGCAATACGATAATTCTCAATCTCAATTTCTCAAATCTCAAATCTCAATTCAAGTTAAATCATGTCTCGTACTTCTAGAATGCTGTAACACTCCTCAAATCTATAAAAATTTTCATGATACACTAAATATGAAATTTAATTTCTATAATCTTAAATTATACGTCTATTACGGATTTAATCCCTTGTGATTGATTTTTGAGTTACTTCCCTATTTATAAATAATTGAATATATAATTAGGAAAACATTAATAATTTTAATATAATTAATTAGTAAAATTAGGTATCATTAGTTATTAGTTAATTGAAAACGAAATAATAATAATAATAATAATAATAATAATAATAATAATAATAATAATAAAAAAACATAGAAAGAAAAAATAATAAAGGGCTAAAGCCTTGGAAAAGCTAAGAAACAATACAGAACAATTTGTTTGTTCTGTTTAGTCACGACGCAAAAAAGAGAAAAGGCTTAAAAGCCTTATAAGCAATACAAACAGTGACGATACAAAATGTAAAAAAACACAGCCTTACGAAACGACAGCGGTTAGAAATTCTCACGCACGGAAAATTCTATGGTTCTTTACAACTCATTAATTCTTGAATGCAGGTATATAAAACTCTTTATTGTCAATTACCCTACTGTGGTAATTGGTAAGAAGTGAATGGTTAATTCTCTTCTTCCTTGATAGCAACAATAATTTCTATGTTTAGGTGTGAAACATTAATTAAAATGCACTGGTTGTGTATAATTGATTCTTTAACTGGTGTCAATTGGACTGAGGCCTATGTATTGGCTCGAGAAGTTTTGAGGTGAGTTGGTATAACCCTTTACTAAAGTGGTGATGAATTGCTTAAAGAGTTTATCTTTATTTAATTAGAGCGAGTGAGTACCAATTAATTTAGAATTGTTCTAGCAAAAAATTAGATGATCTATTATGCTATATATGCTTAAATTTTAGATTTTTGTGTTATTCTTATATGCTATTTTCATATTGAAAATTATGAAGAAGAAAGAATCTTTAGAAATATTTTTATACGTTAATTTCATTCTTATACCATGCTTTACATTTAAGGGCAGCAATATGAGCATGTACATAATGTTCTATAAAGAAAAGATTTAGACTTGAAAAGTGACAAGAAGAAGTTTTAGAAAGAAAATATTTTTGGGGAGTATCCTTTATTCTGAGAAGGGGCCATCGTCCAGGCCGAGGGTCCTGACCAAGGTGTTGACATCCTGAAACTACTTGCGCCAAAGTAGAGAACACACGAGCCGAGGGTCTCGTTGCTGAGAATTTACTTAGCCATGTTAAGGTATGATACATGAGCGCTGGGAACCATGAAGCGAGTGGCACCTCGTGGATTGGGCCTATTCGACCAGGTTGGGATCGAACCCGTGCCGATCACACGGTGATTGAAATAGAATTAAGTTAGGATAGTTGGAACTCCCAAAGTATAAAGTGAAGTATTTTTTTTAAAGAAAGAAAAAGAAAAGAATTCCTTTTAGAATATTCATAAATTGCTATTATGTAATTATTTTAGAATTTTTCTTATAAGCTTTATGTTTTACACGCATTTAGAATCTTTGCTCGTAATATATATGTTATTAAAGTTTTTTCCCTATATTGTTGAGACTCACTGAGTACAATGGATGGTAATGACGTTCTTTTTTAGGAACCTACGTTAGTATGCGGTACGATGTAGGAACTGAATTTGCATGCGAGTAGGCTACGAGTTAGGACTTCCTTCCCTTCCAGTGATATTGGTGAGCTTTGCTTTTGTTCGTGGAGTATTCTTAGAGTCATTTTCATTTAGCTATTTCTTTGTTTATGTAGAGAACTGGCCAGAAAATTTCATGTCCTGAGCAGTGCGTTAGTTTATCAGTAGAGGCTTCATAGACATAGTCATTGGGTTGAGATTTAGATGTTATTTTATAATAACATAGCAATAATTCAGTAGTACTACGAATAAAGTTTAGGAATTGATTTATTTAAATATTTAAATTAATCAAAAGTATTTGGTTAGAGGATTGCTTTTTTGCAAATAAAGTGTGGAGCTATAATAGATTGGATATGCAGACATGGTTCGCTCGATCATGTTTAGTGATCGAGTGTTGGTCTCGACTTGTTTAGGAAATGGGTCGTGACAAACTTGGTATCAGAGCCTCAGGTTTATGGAGTCCTAGGGGTCTATGAAATCGTGTTTGTAGAGTCTTGTTTATCAGTATGAAGCGCGCCATACTTATAAACAGGAGGCTACAAGCATTTAGGAATAATCTCATTTTTTTGCACTTAGGAATAATCTCATTTTTTTTGTCATACTTTAGATCGTGCAGTAAATCCTACCTCTAAGAAATTATCCAATGTATTCGTTTCTCCAAAATTCGCAGAAATGGCTCGTACTCGAAACTCTGAGACCGACACTCAGGATGCTGCTAAAGAAACTCTTGCTACTATTGTGACCCAAGGCAGAACTAAAAATGCTTCAACTCAGAAAAGAAAGTAAATCCATAGAGGGGGTTCAAGTACCCCGTGGTGAACATGAGGAAGGGGTGGATCATAATGATCCAGTACCCTAGGATCCAGTATTACCCCAGCAGCAGCTCCGGCGCAGGAAACTATATCTCCCGATGTAGGTCAGATGTTTAATATTATCAACAGTGCTATGGAGATGTTTAAAGCCTTTATGGCCAACCAAAAGAAGAGATGGGACCACTCCATCAAATAGATAGGACAATTCTGAGTCCTCAAATGTTAATGAATTTTTAAAGTTGAGTCCTCCAGTGTTCCATTGTTCTATAGTTGATGAAGATCCGATGTTGTAGGTTGAGGGTGTCAAGAAAGCCCTATGAGTGATGAAGGCATTTGATGATGAAGCTGTGGAGCTGGTTGCTTACCAGCTTAGGGATGTGGCCGGCGCTTCGTTTGAGATGTGGGAGAATGAAAGATATGAAGATGATGGTCCGCCTACCTAGGAAGAATTTGAAGAGGCCTCCATGGCTAATTTTATCCAGAAGAGGATAGGGAAGCTAAGGCTATAGATTTTGAACAGCTCAAGCAAGGGAATAGAAGTATGCAAGAGTACTACATGGAATTCATAAGGTTGGCTAAGCATGCTCCTCACATGGTTAAGACAGAAAGAGCAAAGATTCGCAGGTTTGTTGGCTGTTTGGCTTACCACATTAAGGATACGACATCAGCTGTAGTGGTAGGAATGAAAGCTTTTTCATCTGTTGTGGGGTTCGCAAGCACTTAAAAAAAGACAAACAACAATGAAGAGAAGAGAAAGAGCATAACAAGAAATCCCGGACAAAGGGCAGGTTTAATGGTACATCCAGCGGAGGTGGAAGGGACTCCTCTAATAAGGAGTCATTAGCTTAGTCCACTCATCAATCAGGTGGTGGGTCTTCCTTCAGATGTACTCAGGGTTATGGAAATCAGTCTCACCAGAATCAGAATTTTAGAACACCATCCTCACATAGCTAGAGTCATGCTGAGCAACATTCATACCAACAAGGTATTTGTGGAACATGTAAGCGACAACATTCAGGTCAGTGCAAGCTTGAGTCTCATGGTTTCTACCATTGTGGAGGCATTGGTCATATAAAGGCAAACTGCCTAAAGTTGCAACGTAATTTCAGTGGTGGATCAACTCGTCCTTCTAGTTCCTCGGCTAATGCAGTTGCACCACCTCAGGCTCGTGGTTCTCATAATCCGACTGGGCATGGAGCAGGCAGAGGTGCAGACCAAGTTACTCAGGGAGGGGGTCAACCCCATTTGTTTGCTACACTTGATCGTCAGAGTGCAAAGGCATCTGCAGAAGTTATTATAGGTATACTTTTAGTTTGCTCACATAATGCTTATGCCATAATGGACCTAGGTTCAACGTTTTCATATATGACTCCATACTTTGAAATTAACCTCGGCCTAGAACCTAGACATCTTAGTTAGTCATTCCTAGTATCTACTCCAGTTGGCGAGTTAGTGGAAGTTACTAGAGTCTATAGAGGTTGTATAGTTTCAGTCCAAGGTCGCAACACCAAAGCCGATCTCATAGAGTTAGAAATGATGGATTTTGATGTGATCATGGGTATGGATTGGTTGTGTTCCTGCTATGCCATGTTAGATTGTTATACCATGATAGTCAGGCTCCAATTTCTAAATGAAGAAGTCTTAGAGTGGAAGGGTAGTTCATCATCGCTTGTAGGTAAGTTTATTTCTTACCTTAAGGCACAACAAATGATCGGTAAGGGGTGTCTCACCTATTTGGCTCACATTATTAATCCAGAATCAGAACACCAGCTCTTCAGTCAGTGCTAATTGTTAGAGAATTTCCAGAAGTTTTCCCAAATGACCTTCTCTGACTTCCTCCCGAAAGAATCATAGACTTCGACATTGATATCATGCCAGGCACTCAGCCCATATCTATACCTCCTTATAGGATGGCTCTAGCAGAACTCAATGAGTTCAGAGAACCGTCAAAAGACCTTCTTGAAAAGGGCTTCATCGGGCTGAGTGTTTTACCGTGGGGTGCCCCGGTCCTGTTTGTCAAGAAGAAAGATGGGTCTCTCAAGATATGCATTGACTATCGGTAGTTGAATAAAGTTACAATTAAGAGAAACTACCCACTGTCAAGAATTGATGATTTATTTGATCAACTTCAGGGTGCAAAGTAATTTTCAAAAATAGACTTGAGGTCGGGATACCATCAGTTGAGAATCAGAAAAGAGGATATATCTAAATCAGCCTTTAGAACTCGCTACGGGCACTATGAATTTCTAGTGATGTCCTTCGGGTTGACAAATGCTCCAACTGCATTCATGGACCTCATGAATAGAATTTTCAAGCCATTCATGGATACCTTTATTATTGTGTTTATAGACGATATTATGGTGTACTCTAAGAGCAAGAAAGATCATGCAGAACACCTCAGATGCAGACCTTGAAAGAGAATGAGTATGCCAAGTTTTCAAAATGTGAGTTCTGGTTGTAGTCAGTGGTATTCTTAGGCCACGTGGTATCTAGTGAAGGAATAAACGTAGACCCTCAAAAGATAGAAACAGTCAAGAACTGTCCTAGGCCGACAATGCCAACCAAAATTAAGAGTTTCTTGGTGTTAGCTGGCTACTATAGAAGGTTTGTGGGGGGGGGGGGTTTCCTTACTTGTAACTCCATTAACTAAGTTGACTCATAAAGTAGTTAAGTTTCAATGCTCAGACGCTTGTGAACAGAGTTTTCAAGAGTTAAAGAAGAGGTTGACCACTGCACCAGTGTTAACCTTGCCGACAGGTTCAGGTGGGTTCATAGTATATTGTGATGCCTACAGAGTTGGTCTTGGTTGTGTTCTTATGCAAAATGGAAAAGTTATTGCTTATGCTTCCTGGCAGTTAAAGAATCAAGAAAAGAACTACCCCACACACGACTTGGAGCTTACAGTAGTGGTGTTTTCATTAAGGATATGGCAATAATACCTTTATGGCGAGCATTCTGAAGTGTTTACAGACCACAAAAGCCTCCAGTATATTTTCAAACAAAAAGAACTAAAATTGAGATAGAGAAGGTGGCTCGAACTATTGAAAGATTATGACATCAATATCCTTTATCACCGGGGCAAAGCTAATGTGGTAGCATATGCACTTAGTAGGAAGTCAATAGGCATTTTGGCCCATCTTGCAGAACAACGACGATCTTTGGGTCGAGAAATTCAAAAACTAGCAAATGATGGAATTAGATTGGATAAGACGGAAGAAGGATATAGAACTGCTTACGCTTTAGCGCAATCCACCCTTGTTGAGCATGTTAAGGCTAAGCAAGACAAAGATCCGTACTTAGTGAAATTAAAAGAAGGAGTCAGAAACAAAGAAATCACTGCTTTCACTCTAGGAAGTGATGGAGTTTTGAAGTTGGATGATCAGTTATGTGTGCCTGATATAGGTGGTCTTAGGAAGGCTATAATAGAGGAAGCTCACAGTTCGAGGTACTTTATCCACCCAGGTGCCACCAAAATGTATCTTGATTTGAAAGAGTTGTATTGGTGGAAAGGCATGAAGAAACAAGTAGAAAATCATGTTTCTAAATGTTTAAATTGCCAGCAAGTCAAAGCCGAGCATCAGGCCTGGTGGCCTAGCTCAAGACATAGAAATACCACATTGGAAGTGGGAGATGATTAATATGGATTTCATAGTAGGTCTACCTCACATGTACCATAAACATGATTCAGGATGGGTTATTGTAGACCGACTGACAAATTCCACGCGTTTCCTATAGGTAAAGACGATAGATTCCGCAGAGTAGTATGCGCAGTTGTACATCAAAGAAATAGTTCGATCTTATGGTACTCCAGTTTCAATCATATCGGACAGAGGCCGTCAATTCACATCATATATTTGGCTGGCATTTTAGAAAAGACTGGCTACCATGGTCAATTTAAGCACTGTTTTCATCCACAGACCGATGGCCAGGCAGAAAGGACCATTCAGACTCGAAGATATATTGCATGCCTGTGTTATAGATTTTGGAGGTAATTGGGATGATCACTTGCCACTTATAGAATTCTCTTACAATAATAGCTATCATGTCAGCAATGGTATGGCTCCTTATGAAGCATTATATGGGCGGAGATGTAGGTCTTCGATGGGTTGGTTTGAACCTGCAGAGGTGCCATTGATTAGTCCAGAGTTTGTTTGTGAGGCCTTGGAGAAAGTTCAGCTAATTAGAGAAAGACTTAAAGCGTCTCAGAGTCGTCAAAAGTCTTATTCCAACAAGAGGCATCGTGAGTTAGAGTTCATGGTTGGTGATAAGGTGTTTTTGAAAGTTTCACCGATGAAAGGAGTTATGAGGTTTGGTAAGAAAGGGAAACTTAGACCTAGATTTATTGAACCTTATGAAATTCTAGAAAAGAAAGGAAATGTGGATTATTAGCTAGCTCTACCGGTTGAGTTGTCTTTTGTTCATCTTGTCTTTCATGTGTCTATGCTTAGAAAGTACATTCTTGATGAGTCGCATATAATACATGCTGATACTATAGAAATTAAAGAAGGCTTGACTTATGAAGAGTACCTATAAAAATTCTCGATAGGCAAGTAAAAAATCTGAGAACAAAAGATTTAGCATCAGTAATAGTTTTATGGAGTAATCATGATTCAAAAGAAGCTACGTGGGAGGTCGAGGAAGATATGAGGAAGAAGTATCCGTATTTATTCGAGTAACAAGGTATGTGAACTTAGGTTTGGTTTGACATTTATATTTCATTTACTAAATACAAGTTAGCAAATGTGCATGTCCTCCCTAGATTATATTTAGTTGTTTTAGTGATTTAGTTTATGCAAGGTATATTTAGTTTATTAAAGTGATTTACTTTTGCTAAAGCATTGTATTTTAGATTCTTGTTAGTTATTATGGCACTTCCTTGCCGGAATGTGAGTAATTAATTTATGAGTTGCGTATGAAGCCTATAAATGGCATGTTATGGTATATTTGGTTGTTGTTGATGTTGTTGTGGTATCTGTGACAAGGATATTATTTTAATAGTCCAATTTACAAGGGAAACTCTGCCGAAATATTAGAAAATTTAGGGATTTAGCTAAAATTTTGAGTCCCTTGGAAGGGTAGGTAGTGCTAAAAAAATTTAGGAGGTTCAAGGACTTAAGAAATAATTGTAAGTTTAAGAATAATGCCCCAGCTACATTCGAGGACGAATGTTTTTAAGGAGAGAAAATGGTAACACTACTCAAATCTATAAAAATATTCATGACACACTAAATATGGAATTTAATTTTTGTAATCTTAAATTATACTTCTATTATTGATTTAAGCCCTAGTGATTGATTTTTGAGTTACTTCTGTCACGACCCAAATTCCATACCCGGTAGTGATGGCACCTCTTGTAACGACCCAACCCGTCGGTACGAGAGTCAATGCCTAGTTTTACCCATTTTATGCGTCTATAGGTTTCATTATATATGTTTGGAAAATTTAAAGTAATTCGGGTAGAGTTCGGGTAGAAATGAGAGAATAAGTATCTTTATGAGAAGGTTAGTTTGGAGAAGTCAACCGAATGTTGACTTACGAGTTAGAAGGTTCGGAATGGATTTTCGATGATTTGAATAGTTTTGGGGGATGATTTGTGACTTAGGAGCGCAATCAGAGTTGAATTTGGAGGTCCAATGTAGAATTAGGCTTGAATTGGCTAAGGTTGGATTTTGGCAAATTCTGGTTGATGGATGAGATTTTGATCCGAGGATTGGAATGGAATTCGAGAGTTTCTGTAGCTTCAATATGTGATTTTTGATGTGTGTGCAAAATTTCATATTATTCGGAGGTGATTTGGTTAGGTTTTGATCAAATGCGTGTTTCGGAAGTTTTAGAAGAACTTAGGCTTGAATCCGATGTAAATTTTGTGTTTGATGTTAGTATTGGTGTTTTGAGAGTGCAACTAAGTTTGCATGATCATATGTGACATGTTAGTATGTTCGTATGCAGTCCCAAGGAGCTTGGATGAGTTTCGAATAGGTTTGGGTTGCACTGTCCTCGTTTTTCTTATGCTTCGACATTGTTTCTTCGAGCATAAATGATATCATATTGATACAATGAGCTTTGATTACTGTTTTGATGAAGAATTAGATCCGTATCGTAATTACGGACCTGTAGCAAAAAGAATCATCGAATTTGGACATCGTATGAGGATTTTATGGTCATTTTACTAAAGTTGCCTAAATTTTCAGGTTAATAACGAAATTGCCCCCGGCGGCGCATTAAAAACCTGCACTATTTGCAAATCTTAAAACCTACATATCTCCTTTTATTATAAGGTCAAATTGAGTGATTCAAAAGTCTAAATTCATTATAATTTCACAAGGAATCCATTGGCAGCAGTAAAACACGTGGCCAGTATACATATAATCAGCAGGTCGAGTTTTCTCCCAATTTTGGAACGGGAAGAAGCTTCTGAGGTCATTTTTAAGAGAGAAATCAATGAGTAATCGCTGGAGGTAAGTTTATTAACTCAAAAACATGATTTTATGCTAGAATCAACACCAAAATTCCTGAAATTGGGTAGAATTTGTGAAGAACTAGGGCCTAAATCATGAAAATGAATTTTGGGGTTTGAAAGGTCATTCGAACTCTGAGTTTGATAAATTTTATATGCACGGACTCGTGGCGAGACAAGGAATCCGTTGGTATGAATTTCGGAATTTTTCGAGAAGCGGGCTGGGGCCCGGGTTTTACCAACTTGGTGCATTATTGCGTATTTCAAATAAATTAGATTGGGTTATGTTTCTTTGACCAGTATTGATATAATTGATGCTGTTTTGACTAGATTCGACGCACGAGGTGGCAAATTCAAAGGTAAAAGGCATCACGGACGAGTCCACGGCCGGCTAGAGGTGAATAGTTAGTGTATATTATAGCTTGAGGGTTCGAAACCCCGGCTTAGCACATTGTGACTCTAGTAGGGCGTGGATCGCACCCCGTGGCAGGTGCGGGATTGATTATGACTGGGGATTGAGACTTGGTCCATACCGGATATGAATAACATAATATATGTGGTTGAAACACACACCGTGTTAATATATTTGTGGGCTGAAAGCCATATTTGGGCCTTGTGCCGACTTGTAGTATCCCTAGGGGATAGTTATATATGTGATAGCTTGATTTGCTTAATCACTCATCTCAGTCCTGGTTTGAAATCACCATGTTGAAATGCTAAGTCATATGTTCTTGGAAAATCAAATAAAAATTAAAGTATTTTCATTATTAATGAACTGGAACCTAAAGATAAATAATCTGAACTATTGTGTGACTCCTATGCATGTTGTGGACTGAGGATGGATCGGGCTGCAGGCCGCAACAGATGATATGAAGATCAAGCTGCACGCTGTAACAGATGATATATTGCGCTTGGGCTGTAGGAGACCATCCGGAGTCTGCACACACCCCTAGTGAGCGCCGTCGACGTTAAATGGATTGGGCTACGCGCCGTAGCGGTCATGTGCATTGCATCTTATCTTTATGTCTGTGAATTATCTGTGATAATTATAATGTACTGTTGTTGCTAGTTCGTAGGAGGAATCGGACTGTAGTTTAGCTTTACTCTGTGGTATTCTGTGGATTTCTTACTTTCAGCTATTAATATATACTTATTACTCACTGAGTACTTAATACTCACCCCTACTCCCTGCAACTTTGTGTGCAGATTTAGGTACACAGAAGGGATAGACGCACACTCCAGCTTCTACCATGGTTATTTCGAGTTGCTAAGGTATCTGCCGACATTCCAGAACCTAACTTCTCATTCCATTCAGTTGTCGTTATATGTTTCATACTTGAGTACTTCATTCAGTATTCTCTATTACTATTCAGTTTATGTTAGAGGCTCTAGACTCATGACCCCAGATATTTGGGAGTGTTATTTCATTTTCGCACTTCTCAGTATTTATTCATACTATTATTATTGGAGTATTTATTAACTCACATATTCTTCTTGATTTGTCCATTTGGGGACTGATATTTAACTGTGAAAACAGTTGTTGTCTGGCTGGCCTAGCTTTAGTGTTGGGTGCTATCACGATCGGATTTGGATCGTGACAAGTTGGTATCAGAGCCTAGGTTACTAGGACTCGTGAGTCATGAGCCGGTTTAGTAGGCTCTCGCGGATCGGTACGTAGACATCCGTATCTATCCACGGGAGGTTACAGAACTTTAGGAAACACATCACTTTCTTGGAATTCTTATCGTGCGTATCTGATTCAACTTGAGAAATAACTCTTGAAATTCCTTCCACACGTCTGTACGCGCATGTGACCAATCTGGAGGACTTGAGGCCGAATCTTCGCCTACGGCTTGAGCACCGAAGTGCTGATTATTCGAGCAAGTGCTTGAAATTATGTGATTGGTAATGTCCTTATTAGACGGGATAGCGATCGGATATCCACGTGATGAGTAAGTTAGCGCCGTGAGGTGTATCTATGTGATCTTGGTAGTGACGAAGAAGTTTGTGAGATAATAGATAAATTGTTAAGAGATTCGTTCCTATTATGATCTGTTGTGTAACCCCAAGTTACAGGCGCGTGAAGAATATTATCATATCTCCTAGTTAGAAAGTTAAGTGCAATACGTGTGGCGGTATGAGTTCAGACTCAGAAAAATAAATTGGCAGTATTTTATATGTGTTATGATTCAAATAAGTGCAACACATGTCCCTGTATCAATTTTGATAATATAAAACAGGTAGTACTGAGATTAATGTTGTTGATATACATTTTGATGTTTTGTTAAGTTGTAGCCGTGCTGTTAGGATGGTTTTGGTGATTCTCTGACAGGCGGATAGGCCTAATTACAAAGGAAACTTTGCCGTAATTTTTGAAAAATTTGGGACTTAGTAAAAATTTGGACACCTAGAAAATAGGCTTAACTGTTGTATGGGTGAATTCAAGAAAAATGCAGAAGAGTTAAAATTCCAGATGATTTGTGTTTCCACAAGCTTATGAAAGAGCAAGTTTAATCTCTTTATGGTATTACGACAGCAATGAAGCATACGTGTTATGAGTATAGTGAGTTGTGATATATGGCTTCGAGCTAAGTTGGGGAGACTGCGTTGAGTAACTAATTGCACGATTATGTGCTATGTTGGTTCTGTCTTAAAGTATACTGGCGAACCAGTTCTGATTGCAGAAATTGAGCAGAGAATGGCAGGAGTGAAGGAAATTTTTTGACAAGATGTCAAGAGATCGGACGAGCAGGAAGGAACTTTCGATGGTTAAGATAAATTAGTATCGTCTTCAGTATCACCTAAGAGCGGTGTTGTGTCCTGGTTAATGATTCTTTATCGCTCTTCAGCGTTAGTGCGACCAGTGGTTTGGAGGTGCGACCCAGATATTATTGTGGTAGTTTGTGGGAGTGTGTTCCACTAGAAGATTATATAAGTATGGCAGGCAGTCACTTGACTAGTTAAAGATGTAAACCAAGTATGAAGGTTATGATAGTGTCATTAAATTGAGGAATTCATGCTTGGAGGGCACGTGGCATATTGGGTTGTGAACTGGGGAGGATTACTCCGATTATGATGGTTGTTCTTGTGTTCTATGAAGAAAATGGAAGTTATCATGGACCTTTGAAAGGTTATTAGGCCAGTTCAGTGTGATGAGGATCATCTTGAAGTCGGTGGATAGATTTAATGTGAATAATGGCCCTATACCAGGCCAGATGTGTACATTTTTGTAACGCGGTCCTCGTGGAGGAGTAGTTAGTTGATGTTTCTTTGTTGGATGTTTTGCGTAGTGATGCATTGCATTGGGTGAGTGTGAAACAGCTTGAGAAATTGCTATATGTTAAGAATCTGTGTAGGAATAACATTATACGAGCATCTTGGCTTTTGAAATTCCAATTGTACATCGCACCTCAGTTGTGCTTGAGTTCTGTAGTTTATAACGTTAAATATCCCTCAGGGATGATATCATGCACTTAACATTCGTACGACCGATACTCGGTATTATGTTGTAATGAGCAAATTTGGCTCGATTAGCATGTTCTTATGTAATAATTATGTGTAGATCGGGTGGCATGCCGCCATGGGTATGCTATCTGGAGCGGGTTGCGCGCCGCAATAGTGTGGTATCGAGTATAGTTCTCCATATGCCATCGTGGTATGTCTTGCTTCCTGTTTTCCCAGGAAAGTCTATGTTAGTGCGTATGATTTGATAATTTCCTTTCAAAGCCCGTTTTCTTTAGTATCGCATTCGAATCGGTAACCCATTGGCACATTGGGGCATCATATGAGACATTTACTTATGCCTGGAGTGGCTTATTTCCTGAGCAGTTCGTACTGAGGAAACGAGATCATTGAATTCAAGATCAGTGCAATCTGAATATATGAAGTAAGGTAAAGAGCTAAGACCATTGTTTGGTTCAGAATAAGGTAATAGTCCTTGCCAAGAGTATAAAACTAATGAATTGTTGTCTCGATGGTGGCTAAGAATGTATACGGATCTCATCTGTCATGTCAGTATTGTAAGAATTTGCACAAGGCATGTGTATGACATGCAGAGCATAATATGTGTATGGATTCCTTCAAAGCAATCGGATAAGAGAGTTTCAGATGAGTAGGGAAATTTTTAAATATCTCTCTTTGAATGAATGGATACTTGATGGGTGCATGTATTCGCACAGTAGAAGTGGGATGAGGTATGATGATTTGTGTGTTATAGAGTTATGATGTACAGGCTATGTGGTAATGGTGGATCTTTATGCGTGGTATGTTATATTTTGGATGTGATGTTAGAATTCAGACTGGTTGTCTTAGTGTTGGGGTGATTTTGAACTATTGCCTTAGGGGCTGCGCCAGGAACGCCACGGGCTAAGTGGTGAAGTGTGTTAGAATATATTTTAGCAGAGTGATTTATATTTCAAAGAACCAGCGGATAGCTGGGAAGTAGTACTTTCTTAATTGGGCATTTGTAATAGATATCAGTGTGGAGCTTGTTATTATTGATTCCATTCCATTATTGAGCGACGTTTTAGAAGCATTTTGTATGGCCGGGCATGTAACCGGGTGAGATTGTGGGTTTCGGTATTTATTTAATGATGGGCACTGTATCGTACGACTTCGGCAAGAAGTAATAAAATGGGAAGGAGCGGCTTCGGGCTTCTTGGCACTGAATTCGTTGGCAGGCCGATATGGCTACGCATTTAGCTTGAGTTAGATTGGTTAACCCTGAGTTGTTTTTTGATGGTGTAAGACATTGTGATTTGTTAATTATGGGCACATGTTGTGCGATTCCATTGAGAATTCATAGAGAAAGTCGAGCGGGAAGAGTAATTAAGTCTCGCTCGATGTTGTGTGTCCTCTATTTCATCGTTGGTGTAAAGAATTGCATTGGTTTCAGACAACAAATGTGCGTAGTTGTTGATTTTGAGCATAGCGACTTGAGGTGCTTTAGGTGTAATAGTGTTGGGATAGGATCACGCATTGTAGCGAGGCTATGGGAGTTATGACCTTTCGAGGTTGATTCAGGCATTCTATTTCTATGATGTGAGACGGGGTCTCAACCTTGTATTGTAATGGTATTAGATCTTGAGGTACGACTCTTTCGTTTGAGTCATTGTCCTGATTTGAGTGTGTTCAGATTCTTTCTTACTGGTGCGTATATTATGCAAGATGTGGTTTAGACTTGTATCGAGGTACCATATCACCAGAGTGGTGTTGGGTTCGAGGTGATCATTGGGTTCATTAATGAATATGGACAGATTTGATCTCAGCTTGTTAGGAAGATAATATCGAGGTTTGACCCGTAAATCTGTTGTGATATCAGTTAATGGGAGTGGTTTCATGAGTGGTTGATCTTAGAGATGATTACGATTTATAGTGTGTTACATTCATCGTTAGTAGTATAGGAAAGTGTAGAAATAAGGCTTTAGCTAATAAGAGGTTCTCTGCCGGTAATTGGTTGTTGGGGACAACTGTTGTGAATAGAAGTTATGATTCCAAGTGTTAAATTTAGGCGGTATATCATATGTTACCTGAGGGTGCAAGTATGGGTATTATAGCTGGTTCAGGCTTACTCTAAGTTCAGAGGTGTATTTCTGATCTGGTGTATAATTTTTAGAAAGTGCGGCATGGTTCTATAGTTAGGTTATAGATTAAATGGACTATGAAGGCTCGACTATAATGTGTTATCGGGTCTATAAAGGATAGGGTGACGAGGGATCACCCCGGGTATATGATTGGTAAGATAATTCAACTACTGGATGGCTTCTATAACAACTCTCGATATGCTCGCGGACGTGCGTTTGTTTATGTTGGGGAAAATGTAACGACCCGACCCGTCATTACGGGAGTTACCGCCCCGTATTCCCCGTTTTATACTTCTATAGATTTAATTATATGTGTTTGGAAAATTTGAAGTATTTCAGATAGAGTTCAGGTAGAAATGAGAGAATAAGTATTTTTATGAGAAGGTTAGTTTGGAGAAGTCAACCGAATGTTGACTTATGAGTTAGAAGGCTCGGAATGGATTTTCGATGATTCAAATAGTTTTGGGGGATGATTTGTGACTTAGGAGCGCAATCAGAGTTGAGTTTGGAGGTCCGATGTAGAATTAGGCTTGAATTGGCTAAGGTTGGATTTTGGCAAATTCCGGTAGATAGATGAGATTTTTATCCGAGGATCAGAATTCTGTAGCTTCGATATGTGATTTTTGATGCATGTACAAAATTTCAGATTATTCGGAGGTGATTTGGTTGGGTTTTGATCAAATGCGTGTTTCGGAAATTTTAGAAGAACTTAGGCTTGAATCTGATGTAAATTTGGTGTTTGATATTAGTTTTGGTGTTTTGAGAGTGCAACTAAGTTTGCATGATCATATGTGACATGTTAGTATGTTCGTATGCAGTCCCGAGCAGCTTGGGTGAGCTTCGGATAGGTTTGGGTTGCGTTGTGCTCGTTTTTCTTATGCTTCGACATCGTTTCTTCAAGCATAAATGATATCATATTGAACAAATGAGCTCCTATTACTGTTTTAAATGAAGCATTAGATCCGTATCGTAATTACGTACCCGTAGCAAAAAGAATAATCGAATTTGGACATCGTATGAGGATTTTATGGCCATTTTACTAAGGTTGCCCAAATTTTCAGGTTAATGACGAAATTGCCCCTGACGGCGTATTAAAAACCTGCACTATTTGCAAATCTTAAAACCTACATATATCCTTTATTATAAGGTCAAATTGAGTGATTCAAAAGCCTAAATTCATTTAGAATTTCACAAGGAATTCATTGGGAACAGTAAAATGCGTGAACAGTATACATATAATAAGCAGGTCGAGTTTTGTTCCAATTTTGGAACGGGAATAAGCTTCTGAGGTGCTTTTTAAGAGAGAAATCAATGGGTAATCGCTGGAGGTAAGTTTCTTGACACAAAAACATGATTTTATGCTAGAATTAACACCAAAATTCCGGAAATTGGGTAGAATTTGTGAAGAACTAGGGCCTAAATCATGAAAATAAATTTTTGGGGTTTGAAAGGTCATTCGAACTTCAATTTCGATAAATTTTATATGCAAGGACTCGTGGCGAGACGAGGAATCCATTGGTATGAATTTCGGAATTTTTTGAGAAGCGGGCCCGGGGCCCAGGTTTTACCAACTTGGTGCATTATTGCGTACTTCAAGTAAATTAGATTGGGTTATGTTTCTTTGACCCGTATTGATATAATTGTTATGGTTTTGACTAGATTCGACGCACGAGGTGGAAAATTCAAAATGAAAAGGCATCGCGGACAAGTCCACGGCCGGCTAGAGGTAAGTAGTTAGTGTATATGGTAGCATGAGGGTGCGAAACCCCGGCTTAGCACATTGTGATGCTAGTAGGGCGTGGCTCGCACCCCGTGACAGGTGCGGGATTGATTATGACTAGGGATTAAGACTTGGTCTATCCCGGATATGAATAACATGATATATATAGTTGAAACACACACTGTGTAAGATATATTTGTGGGTTGTAAGCCATGTTTAGGGCCTTGTGCCGACCTGTAGTATCCCGGATAGGTTTATATGTGATTGCTTGATTTGCTTAATCACTGATCTCAGTCCTGGTTTGAAATCGCCATGTTGAAATGCTAAGTCACATGTTCTTGGAAAATCAAATAAAAATTAACGTATTTTCATTATTAAGAAACTGGAACCTGAAGATAAATAATTTGAACTGTTGTGTGACACATATGCATGTTGTGGACTGAGGATGGATCGAGCTGCACACGACAATAGATGATATGAGGATCAAGCTGCACGCCGCATCAGATGATATATTACGCTTGGGCTGTAGGAGCCCCTCCGGAGTCTGTACACACCTTTAGTGAGCGGTGTCGACGTTAAATGGATCGTGCTACGCGCCATAGCGGTGATGTGTATTGCATTGCATCTTTATCTGTTGAATAATCTGTGTTAATTGTAATGTGCTAATGTTGCTAGATCGTAGGAGGAATTAGACTGAAGTTTAGCTTTACTGTGTGGTATTCTGTGGATTTCCTACTTTCATCTATTAATATATACTTATTACTCACTGAGTACGTAGTACTCACCCCTACTCCCTGCACCTTTGTGTGCAGATTCAGGTACACAGGAGGTATAGACGAGCACTCCACCTTCTTCCAAGGTTATTTCGAGTTACTGAGGTAGTTGCCGACGTTCGCAGAACCTAGGTTCTCATTCCATTCAGTTGCCATTATATGTTTCAGACTTGAGTATTTCATTCAGTATTCTCTATTACTATTCGATTTTTGTTAGAGGCTCTAGACTCGTGACCCCAGATCGTTGGGAGTATTATTTCATTTTCGCACTTCTCAGTAGTTATTCATACTATTATTATTGGAGTGTTTATTGACTCATATATTCTTCTTGAGTTGTCCATTTGGGGACTGATATTTAACTGTGAAAACAGTTGTTGGTGTGGCTGGCCTAGCTTTAGTGTTGGGCGCTATCACGACCGGATTTGGGTCGTGACACCTCTCGTGAAGACAAGGCCAGTCAACAACCCCAAAATCCTCTTTTTAACAGCTATTAAACATAAATGAATAGAAAATACAACTTATAGGCATTTAAAGCTATTAATTTCATCCCAATACAACCCGACCGGGGTGTCAAAAGTCACGAGCATCTAATGAGTAGGGACACTACTATGGGACCCATAATGTATATATATACAAGATAAAAACCGGAATACAAAGATGGAGTGCGGTGCTGCGGACGCTGGCGGTCACCTTGCTCAATTACCACGATAAGGTCTTTTGTCCTGCTAATAACCCACTACCAGGTAAACAATACCTGCAACTTCATGCAAGGTGCATGGAGTAAAGTGAGTACTTCTAACTTAATGGTAATAAGAGAGAATAATATCTAAGCGATGAGAAAACACGTATGGGCACACCAAAATGCTATAAAAGACAGTACAACCCTTTGAGAAAAACAGTAATACTGTGAAAACCCTATAGAAAATCTCAAGATCAGTTAAAAATTGCTTTTAAAAAATCTATTTTACAAATATCCCTTTTTCTTTTTCAACAGCCAAGCATATGAATACTATATCAAATAGAGCAAGTTGGCCCATAAATCGGACCCTTGGGCACAACACTCCTTAACATGTAACACTAGGGTATCTGGTCAACAAGGCACGTAACAGTATGTATGCCAATGATATATGAGTGTTAAATGTCATTCCATGTAGTGCAAACAGGAGTGAATGCATGAATGCAATGAGATACACATGACCACTACGGTGCGGAACACGATCCATTTGGGTACCCGCGCTCACTATGGGGGCTTAGACTCAGGAGGGGCTCCTACAGCCCAAGCGCAATAATACTGCAATGTGAGGTTCGATCCACATAACATATCATTGCGACGTGTAGTCTGATCCATGCATGTATATGCATATGCTCACATATCACTCGAGGACTAAAAGCCTCCTCACATAGCACTCGAGGCCTGAAGGCCTCCTCACATCACTCCCCATGCCCTCACATATGTCCCCGGCCTTAATCAGTCCAAATATAGTCAAAAAGCCCCTCGGGCGTCAATAAAACAATAATACTCAGCCCAAACAATATTTCAAGTATCCGTTAAAACTCCAAGTTTGAGTAAATATAGTTGAGTTCATAAAACAATGTTAATCACACGGACTGAGTTCAGATAGTATTTTAAATAGTGAGGGAAACAGTGATGATAGTTCATAAAGAGTTCAAACAATTGACAATAAGCCCCAAGTATGGCAATGAGCCCAAGTCATAATGATAACAACAAATCATTTGCAAATATGCGGTAAAAAAACAACAATCGGGACGGACCAAGTCACTATTCCCAACGGTGCTCTACCCCATGCTTAAGTCCAGCGTGCAAGTCACCTCAATACAGCACTAAGATGTGCAATTTCAAACCCTGAGGATATCATTCCCAAGTATTACTCACCTCGAACCGGCGAAATCTCAAGCCTGTGACGCCTAAGCCGCTCAAATCAGCCTCCACGCGCGTGGAATCTAGCCAAAAATAGCGCGAATACATCACAATATACAAATGGGACAATACCTAATCGAAAACAATCGAATTATAGCAAGAACCTCGAAACTAACAAAACTCGAGCCCCGAGCCTACTTCTCAAAAAAAATTATGAAATTCACATTTTCGGAATTCTCGTCTCACCACGAGTCCATGCATATAAAATTTATCAAAATTGGAGTTCAATATCCCCTTCAAATTCCAATTTTACATTACCAAAACCAAGCCCTAACTTCTCAAATTTTCACCCAATTTTTCAGAGATTTCATTGACAAATCTTCAACAGAATTACGTATTTGACTCATAAAACTTACCTCCAATTGAATCCTAGTCGAAGCCCTCTTAATCCCTCGTCAAAAGCTCTCAAATATGCTCAACAATGGTGAAAAATGACTTTAGCTTGTGGAGAAAATGTTATAAAACACTTCTGTCTGCCCAGCACTTTCTTAATCGCGCTGGTGACCCTAGTCACGCGAATTCAAAGGCCAAAAATTTTAAAATCTAAAAAAACTCTATGTGAACGCATCCTTAGCTACGCGAACGCGATGCCCAACAGCCCTGACTCTATGCGAACGCGTCCTCAACTCATCCGAACACGATCAACAGGATTTCAAAACTACGCGACCGCGGGCTTATCCTTCGCGAACGTGAAGGCAAAAATCTCAGGCTCCCTCAAAAGCCCTATGCGTTTGCATCCTTCACTACGCGAACGCGATGCACAAATGTTTGCAATACTAACAACATAAAATTTAATCTCTTTTCAAACCAAAAAGTGTCTATTTGAACACCCAAAAACACCCCGAGGCCCCCGGGACCTCAACCAAAAACACCAATATACCCCAAAACATCATACGAACTTGTTCCAATCATAAATGCACATACAACAACACAATCATCAAATTACCACGGATTCAAGCCTAAATTTAACTAAAACTTCCGAAACTCATATTCGATCAAAAATCCAACCAAATGACATCCGAATGACTATTTTGCGGACATATCAAAAATTACCTAACGAAGCTACATCAACTCTCAGAATTCCATTCCAACCCTCGGATCAAAATCTCACCTATCAACCGGAATTCGCCAAAATTCAAACTTCGCCAATTCAATCCTAATTCTACACCGGACCTCCAAATTCAATTCCGATCGCACTTCTAAGTCACAAATTATCCCCCGAAGCTAACCGAACCATCAGAATTCACATCCGAACCCTCTAACTATATAGTCAACTTCCGATTGACTTTTTCTAAAACAAGCTTCCTTCTAAGAGGCTATGTGCCTTATTTCAACTAAAACCAACCCAAATCAGTTCTAACACACCAAAAATTGATAAGGAAACATGACGAAGCAATAGACAGGGAAAATAGAGCAGTAATACACGAGACAATGGGTCGGTTCGTCACATCCTCACCGACATAAACAAATGCTCATCTTCGAGTGTACCCAAAGTTATACTAGAAGCAACCCTATAGCCGAATGACCTTACCAAGCATATACTCGGGGTGGTCCCACGTCTGTCTATTTCACATAGGTCCGATAACACAATATAGCTGGAATTTCACAGTCCATCTAAACCATAAATGACATTGCACTTCCCAAAGTCATACACCAGATCAGAACCTCACGTTTCTATTTAGAATAAACCCGAACCAACTATAATAACCCATACTCGCCACTCTTGGTAAGACCATATGATATACTACACAACCCAAACACTTGAGACGATGGCCTCTATTCACAACAATTGCCCACAATCACCAAATACCGATAGAAAATCCTCTTTTTTAGCTAAAGTCTTATTCCAACACTTTCATATACTGTCAACGGCAACTGAAACACGCGATATATCTCTCAGATTAACCATTCATGAATCTATTTCCCTCTTGACTGATACTAAAACATATTTCCGAGCCAAACCTCGATATTACCTTTCTAACAAGCTGAAATCAGAGTGGTTCGTACTTATTAATGACTCCAATGATCACTTCGACTCTAATCACCCCTCTGGTGATATGACACCTCGACACAGGCCTAAGCCATAACTTGCGTAATACACGCACCAATGAGAAGCGGTCTGAACATACTCAAATCATGATAATGACTCAAACGAAAGGGTTGTATCTCAAGCTCAACAGCACAATTACAACACAAAACTGAGATCCCGTCCCACATCATAGAAATAGAGTACCTGAATCCTCCTCGAAAGGTCATAATTTCACGTGGCCTTGCCACAACACGCGATTCTATCCAAACACTATTACCCATGAAGCACCTCAAGTCACCATGCTTAACATGGACAACCATACACAGATTGAATTCTGAAACCAAACAATCCATCACACCCAAGGTGAAGCAAGTAATATACACTATTCAATCTGGAAAGGATACAATTGATGCGCTATTCGCCGAGCAACACCCAATACATACTTTCCGCAGAAACTAGGAAGTAATGTATGCAAAGTCACCTAGAGAAAACTATTCTTAACATCACACTATTGCAACGTGAAACCCGATCCAGATAACAAACCCATGGTGGCTTATCACATGATCCAATAACCGCTAGACGATGTTGATACACACGATCTACAACCACTACATAGTCAGATCACGAGAACTTCTAGTCTCCAACACATATAACATGCATCAAGTATCTATTCATACCATGAAAGATATTCAAATATTTCCATGCGCCATCAATAACTCAATTATCAAGAATCGACCCAACAAGAGAATACCGCAATACTACCAAATATTATCAATTTACGTTACCTTGCCCTTTTTCTGAACATATACCCCCGCCAAATCACTAGCATAGCAATACCATCTTTCTTAATCATGTGAAGATCGATTCTTAAATCACCTGCAGTTGCCCATACTGCTCGAGAATTTAATGACTTCCTATTATATTATGAACTGAACCAAAACCTTGAACACGCAAATCTCAATTCTCCATATCATAACACATAGACCATACCACACTAGGATAACATGAGGACTTCTATCTCTCTCTTGCGCC
Organism: Nicotiana noctiflora; assembly: GCA_032618575.1. NCBI lineage: Eukaryota > Viridiplantae > Streptophyta > Magnoliopsida > Solanales > Solanaceae > Nicotiana > Nicotiana noctiflora. The sequence continues at coordinate 124,145 of JASVEL010009810.1, forward strand.
GCAGACATCAATGCAATCAACTAGTCAAGAACTTTCATGATCCCATATAGGAGAAAAATTATTATTACACACTCCATGCTTCGCATACCCATAGGAAATATACTCATTTTCAAACCACGGTAAAACACATCAAGTAATTGTGTCACGACCCTAGTTCACCAATCGTGAACATGTCGTGATGGCACCCAGTTCCCGCGACTAGGTAAGCCTAACACGTTGCGGAATATACTAGTTTATGAACATTTAATAAGAATTAGCGGAAAATAAGATGAAAGGAATGAAATCCGTGCCGCTTGGCCTTTCAAGGATAAATACGGACGTCTATGTACCGATCCGCGAAAGCCTACTAAACCGGCTCATGACTTGCGAGTCCTAGTAACCTAGGCTCTGATACCAACTTCTCACGACCCAAATCCGGTCGTGATGGCGCCCAACAATTAAGCTAGGCCAGCCACACCAACAATTAATTATCACAATGAATATCAGTCCCAAATGGAAAACCCAAAAGAACATATGAGTCAAAGAACTCCAATAATAATAAAATGAATAAAGTGCTGAGAAGTGCGAAAGCAACAGACACTCCCGAAGATCCGGAGTCACAAGTCTAGAGCCTCTAACAAAACCCAACAGAAATAGAGAATCCTGTATGGAAATACTCAAGTCTGAATATAAAATAACAACTGGAAATAGGAAGAGAAGCTAGGTTCTGCGAACGTCGGCAGCTACCTCAGCAACTCGGTATGACTCTGCAAAAGCTGGAAATGCTCGTCTACTGCTCCTGAGTACCCGAGTCTACACACAAAAGGTGCAGGGAGTAGGGGTGAGTACTAAGTACTCAGTGAGTAACAAATATATATATGTAGCTGACAGTAAGAAATCCACAAAATACCACAATATGAAGCTACACTACGGTCCGAATCTCCTACGAACTAGCAACAATAATACAATACAGCTACCATAGAGTAATTAAACAAATACAGATGCAATACAATGCACATAACCGCTACGGCGTGTAGCCCGATCCAATTTAACGTCGACGGCGCTCACTGGGGGTGTGTACAGACTCGGAGGGGCTCCTACAGCCCAAGCGCAATACTGCTGCGGCGTGCAGCCCGATCCTCATATCAACCACTGCGGCGTGCAGCCCGATCCCATGCTCAGTCCACAATAAGCAATTAAGTCACAAAACAATTCATTTTCCTTATTTCCAGTTCTCAATTCATAATTTATGAAAAATACTTTAACTTTATTAAGTTTGTAAAAGCCGGTGACTTAGCATTTCAAAAGTGTGATTACAATTTCCAGGACTGAGATCAGTGATTTAAGCAATTTTAGCTATCACATAAATATTGTCCTCTAAGGACGCTACAGATCGGCACAAGGCCCCAAACAAGGCTTACAGCCCACAATTATAGCAAATACAGTGTATTTCCAACACTAACATCATATTATTCATTCCCGGGATGGACCAAGTCTCAATCCCCAATCACAATCAATCCCGCACCTACCACGGTGTGCGAGCCACGCCTTATTAGCGTCACAATGTGCTAAGCCGGGGTTTCGAACCCTCAGGCTACAATATACACAAACTACTCACCTCTAGCCGGTCGTAGACTCGTCCGGGATGCCTTTTCCTTTGAATTTCGTTGCCTCGTGTGTAGAATCTAGTCAAATAACAATAATTATATCAATTACGGGTCAAAGAATCATAACCCACTTCAATTTATATGAAATTCGCAAAATTACACTAAGTTGGTAAAACCCGACCCCGAGCCCCACTGCTCGGAAAATTCCGAAATTAGTACCAACGCGATCCTTATCTCGCCACGAGTCCGTGCATATAAAATTTATCGAAATCGAAGTTCAAATGGCCTCCCAAATCCAAAAATCCCGTTTTCAATATTTAGGCCACATTTCTTCAAGATTTCAACCCAATTTCATGAAGAATGATGTTAATACTACCATAAAATGATATTTTTGAGTCAAGAATCTTACCTCCGACGAATACCCGATGACTTCTCAGTGATTTCCTCGAGTTTTCTTCTCTCTAGGGCTCAAAATTGAGTTTTGGGTTAATGAACCCGTAACTCTCTGTTTCTGGATTAAATTCACTGCCAGGACTTTTTCTTCTACGCGATCGCGACTCGCTTCACGCAATCGCGATGTTCAAAAACTCGGCCTCACGCGATCGCGACTTCCCTCACGCGATCGCGATGTACAATCTCCCGGCTTCACGCGATCGCGTCCCTATTCTTGCGATCGCGTAGCACATTTTTCCCTTGGACCCATTTCTCTTCTACGCGATCGCGTAGATGATCCTGCGATCGCGATGTGCACCCGTTTAATTCTACGCGATCGCGACTTGTTACCCTGCGATCGCGATACCCTAGCCCCCAGCTCTACGCGATCGCATCCCCCTCCCCGCGATCGCGGAGAGCAAAAGCCTGTTGCGGTTATGACAGCAACCAACTTTCTCTTTTCTTCCAAAAATGGTCCGTTTGGACCCCCGGATTCATCCCGAGACCCCCGGGACCCCAATGAAAACCACCAACATATTCCAAAACATGATACGAACTTGTTCCAATCATAAAAACACCATACTAAACATCAAAATCTCCATTTACTCACGGATTCAAGCCTAAGTTTCTTCAAAACTTCCAAAACTAACATTCAATCCAAAACCCGATCAAACGATGTCCGAATGACTTGAAAATTTGCAGAGACATCCAAAATCACATAACGAAGCTACAGAAATTGTCGGAATTCCATTCCGACCCCGGATCAAAATATCACCTACCATCCGGTTTTCGCCAAAATTCAACATTCGCCAATTCAAGCTTAAAACTACACCGGACCTCCGAATTCAATTCCGATTGTTCTCCTAAGTCATAAATGATCCCCGGAACTAGTCGAATCATCAGAATCCGGTTCCGAGCACTCTAACTCAATAGTCAACTCTTGGTTGACTTTTCATATTCAAGCTTTCTTCAAACATGCTATTTGTTTCATTTTCAATCCAAATCACTCCTAACTTACCCGATATACTCTAATACTGTTTTAAAAGCATAATATATGTAAATGCAAGGTAACGGGGTGGTAATTCCCGTAACGACGGGCCGTGTCGTTACATTCTCCCCAACTTAAACAAACGCTCGTCCGCGAGCGGGTTAAGAAACATACCTGGAGCATCAAACAAGTGTGGATATCTGCTCCGCATTTCCTGCTCGGTCTCCCAAGTTGCTTCCTCCACTGGACGACCTCTCCACTACACTTTCACTGAAGCTATGTCCTTGGTTCTCAGCTTACGAACCCGTCGACCCAAAATGGCTACTGGTTCCACATCATAAGTCAAATCCTCGTCTAGTTGTATCGTGCTGAAGTCCAACACATGAGACGGGTCTCCGACATACTTCCGGAGCATAGATACATGGAACACCGGGTGAACTCCCGACAAACCGGGTGGCAAAGCAAGCATATAAGCCACCTCCCCAACTTTCCTAAGCACCTCAAAAGGTCCGATAAACCTTGGGCTCAACTTCCCTTTCTTTCCAAACCTCATAACACCCTTCATAGGCGAAACCTTCAGCAACACCTTCTCACCTACTGAATAAGACACATCTCGGACCTTCCGGTGCGCATAACTCTTCTGACGCGACTGAGCTGTGCGTAGTCTCTCCTGAATCACCTTCACCTTGTGTAAGGCATCTTGGACTAACTCTGTCCCCAACAACCTAGTCTCGCCGGGATCGAACCAACCAACAGGAGACCTACACCGCCTCCCATATAAAGCTTCATACGGTGCCATCTGAATGCTGGACTGATAGCTATTATTGTAAGCAAACTCCGCCAAAGGCAAATAATCAGCCCATGAACCACCAAAATCAATGACACAAGCACGCAACATGTCCTCCAATATCCGAATAGTACGCTCAGACTGTCCATCCGTCTGTGGATGAAATGCTGTGCTCAACTCTAACTGTGAACCCAACTCTCGCTGAAATGTCCTCCAGAACTGAGATGTGAACTGGGTACCTCTGTCTGATATAATAGAAATGGGAACTCCATGCAATTTCACTATCTCACGGATGAATATCTCTGCCAACCGCTCTGAGGTATAGGTAGTACACACTGGGATGAAATGATCTGACTTGGTCAACCTATCCACCACCACCCAAACTGAATCAAACTTCCTCGCTGTCCGAGGGAGTCCACTAACAAAGTCCATAGTTATTCTTTCCCACTTCCACTCCGGGATATCAATACGCTGGAATACACCACCAGGTCTCTGATGCTCATACTTGACCTGCTGACAGTTTAGACACCGAGCCACATGTCTAACAATATCCATCTTCATCTTTCTCCACCAATAATGTTATTTCAAGTCTTGGTACATCTTCGCGGCACCTAGATGGATAGAATAACGCGAGCTATGGGCCTCCTCCAATATCAACTCACGAAGGCCATCAACATTGGGCACACATATCCGGCATTGCATCCTCAATACACCATCACTATCAATAGTGACATCTCTGGAATCATCATGTTGAACTATGTCCTTAAGGACAAGTAGGTGTGGATCATCATATTGGCGCTCTCGGATACGATCATATAAAGAAGACCAAGCTACTACACAAGCCACCACCCGACTGGGCTCAGAAATATCCTGCCTCACCATCTGATTAGCTAACGCCTGAACATCAATTGCAAGGGGTCTTTTCCCAACTGGAATATACGCCAAACTGCCCATACTAATAGCCTTCTGGCTCAATGCATCAGCCACTACATTGGCTTTCCGGGATGGTACAAGATAGTAATATCATAGTCTTTAAGTAATTCGAGCCATCTCCGCTGCCTCAAATTTAGATCTCTTTGCTTGAACAAATGTTGAAGGCTGCGGTGGTCTGTATATACATCACAAGATACACCATATAAATAATGCCTCCAAATCTTCGAGGCATGAACAATAGCGACTAACTCCAAATCATGAACGGGGTAGTTCTTCTCGTGGGGTTTTAGGCTGACGAGAAGCATATGCAATAACTCTACCCTCTGGCATCGCCACACGATCGAGGTCCAACTCTTGGAAGCATCACAATACACCGTATATGACCCTGAGGCCGATGGTAACACAAGTACTGGAGCGGTGGTCAAAGCCTCCTTGAGCTTCTGAAAGCTCTCCTCACATTCATCAGACCACACAAATGGAGCATTCTTCTGTGTCAACTTAGTCAACGGTAAAGCAATAGATGAGAAATCCTGAACAAACCGGCGATAATAGCCTGCCAAGCCGAGAAAACTCCGAATCTTTGTAGCTAGGAAGGTCTGGGCCAATTCTGTACTGCCTCGACCTTCTGTGGATCAACCCGAATACCATCGCTGGACACTACATGTCCCAGAAAACCCACAGTATCAAGCCAGAACTCACACTTAGTGAATTTTGCATAAAGCTTCTCTTCCCTCAACCTATGCAATGCCACTCTCAAATGTTGTGCATGCTCCTCCTGGCTGCGTGAATATACCAGGATATCATCAATAAACACAATCACAAAAGAATCAATGTACGGCTGAAATACACTATTCATCAAGTGCATGAATGCTGTTGGGGCATTAGTCAACCCGAAAGACATCACCAGGAACTCGTAGTGCCCATATCGCGTCCTGAACGCTGTCTTCATAATATCTGAGTCCCTGATCTTCAACTGATGATAGCCGATCGAAGATCAATCTTAGAAAATACACTAGCTCCCTGTAGCTGATCAAATAGGTCCTCAATACGAGGTAATGGGTACTTATTCTTCATTGTTACCTTGTTCAGTTGCCTGTAATCAATGCACATTCTCATTGTGCCATCTTTCTTCTTCACGAACAACACCGGTGCACCCCAAGGTGACACGCTCGGACGAATGAAACCCTTATCTAAGAGTTCCTGAAGCTGTTCTTTCAATTCTTTTAACTCTGTTGGTGCCATGCGATAGGGAGGAATAGAAATGGGTTGAGTGCCCGGCACCAAGTCAATACCAAAATCAATATCTCTGTCAGGCGGCATGCCCGACAGATCTGCTGGAAATACATCCGGAAACTCCCTCACAATGGGGACCGAATCAAGACTGGGTGTCTCGGCCTCGACATTTCTAATGAAGGCCAAATAAGATAAACAACCCTTGCCAATCATTCGTTGAGCCTTTATATAAGAAATCACCCTGTCGGACACATAATCAGTCAAGCCACGCCACTCGATCCGCGGATAACCTGGAATAGCTAGTGTGACTGTCTTGGCATGACAGTCCAGAATCGCATGATAAGGAGATAGCCAATCCATGCCTAGGATAACATCGAAATCTACCATGCCCGGTAGTAATAGATCAACTCGGGTCTCCAGACCCCCAATAGTAATAATACAGGATCGATATACCTGATCCACAACAACAGTATCCCCCACTGGGGTAGACACATGTACGGGCAAAGCAAGAATACCACGGGTCGTACCCAAATGATGTGCAAAATAAGTAGAGACATAAGAATAGGTGGATCCGGGATCAAATAAGACAGAAGCATCCCTGTGGCGGACTGAGATAATACCTGAAATGACCGCATCTGAAGCACTAGCATCCTTCCTATCCGGAAGAGCATAGAAACGAGCCTGTCCTCCACCAGTACGATCCTCACCCCTAGGGCGACCTCTGGATACCTGGCCACCAGTCATAGCCGACTGTGTTGGCGCTGAAGAAACAGGAGTAGAAGACGAGGGCTGATCCCTCTGCTGAGACCGCTTACGAAGCCACTGAGGACACTCTCTCCTGATATGGCCCAAATCACCGCACTCAAAACAACGGCCCGAAGATGGAAGAAGGGGCTGCTGAGGACCCCTCGCTACAGATGAACCCTGTGCTGAGGAAGCAGGAGCAGAGCTCTAAGTTGGAAGAGCACTCAGTGCAGGCTGACTCTGCTGACGGCGGCTCTGCCGACCCTGATAACCCTGCTGGCCTTGACGACCACGATCAGATGAAACCCCACTGGACTCTGTACGTCCAGACTGATGAGACCTGAAAGAGCGACCTCTGCTATGCTGAAATTGGCCCCTAGACGGAGCACCACTGTAACTGCCAGTGCCACGAGGCCTCTTAGCCTCTCTCTCCTCTCGCTCTCTGCGGCGATCTGTCTCAATGTGACGGGCAGCATCAACCACCTCCTCAAAGGTAACTACCGAAACTCTCTCCCTGGTCATCAATATGCGGATGGGATAAATAAGACCATCGATAAATCTCCGAATCCTCTCTCTGTCTGTAGGAACCATCCACATGGCATGACGGGCCAACTGTGTGAATCTCATCTCGTATTGATTAACCGTCATATCTCCTGCTTCAGCCACTCAAACTGATGACGCAACTCCTCTCTCTGGGACTGAGGCACATACTTCTCCAAAAATACCGTGGAGAACTGCTGCCAAGTGAGGGGCGCTGCCCCGGCGGGCCTACGCCTCTCAAAATCCTCCCACCACTGAAATGCTGCACCTGTGAACCGAAACGTGGTGAAAGAAACACCATTGGACTCCAGAAAACCCGCGGTGCGAGGCATACGCTAACATTTATCAAGAAAACCCTGGGCATCATCACCCTCAACACCACTGAATGCCGAAGGCTGTAGCCTCTCAAACCTCTCCAAAAGACGCTGCTCATCGTCGGGCATAACTGGAACCACATGAGTTGCAACGGGTACAACTGGCTGAACTGGAGATGCCCCAGGTTCTTGAATACCCTGTACTACTGTCTCGGGTGTGCGAGCCATGGGGGTCTGATTCCCTCCCCCTGCCTGTGAAGAAGACGCTGCGGTAGAGGCTGCAACTACCTGAGCCAAGCCAGTGCATACTGATAGAATCTGAGCCAAAGTCTCCTAAAGACCTGGTATCATAATGGGAACTGTCGGTGGGTCAGCAGGTGCTGGTGCTGGTGCTGCTGCCCTACCTCTACCACGACCACGACCTCTGGGTGCCAATGGTGGTCGTCCGCCACGTCCGTTAGCTCGTGTTCTCGCCATCGGCGAGAGAATAGAATATGGAAAGATTTAATTTCATGATAACACAAATCGCACGATATGAATTCAAGAAAAATGAGGTTTTTCCTAAAGTTTATGTAGCCCTTCGAAGATAGATACGGACGTCTACGTACCGATCTGCGAAAGCCTACTAAACCGGCTCATGACTCGCGAGTCCTAAGGATTAAGTGCGGAATTTAAACATGTCACGACCCAAATCCGGTCGTGATGGCGCCCAACAATCAAGCTAGGCCGGCCAGACCAACAATTTAATTATAACACAATACCAGTCCCCAAATGGACAACCCAAGAAGAATATATGAGTTTAAGAACTCCAATAATAATAATACTGAACAAAAGTACTGACACTCCCAAAGATCCGGAGTCACAAGTCTAGAGCCTCTAACAAAAACCAACAGGAAATAGAGAGTACGATATAGAAGTACTCAAGTCTGAATACAAAATATAAAATAACAAGTGGAATGAGAGGAGAAGCTAGGTTCTGCGAACGTAGGCAGCTACCTCAGCAACTCGATGTGACAATGTAAACACTGGAGATGTCCGTCTACTGCTCCTGTGTACCTGAGTCTGCACACAAAAGGTGCAGGGAGTAGGGGTGAGTACTAAGTACTCAGTGAGTAACAAATATATATATGTAGCTGACAGTAAGAAATCCACAAAATACCACAATATGAAGCTACACTACGGTCCGAATCTCCTACGAACTAGCAACAATAATACAATACAGCTACCATAGAGTAATTAAACAAATACAGATGCAATACAATGCACATAACCGCTACGGCGTGTAGCCCGATCCAATTTAACGTCGACGGCGCTCACTGGGGGTGTGTACAGACTCCGGAGGGGCTCCTACAGCCCAAGCGCAATACTGCTGCGGCGTGCAGCCCGATCCTCATATCAACCACTGCGGCGTGCAGGCCGATCCCATGCTCAGTCCACAATAAGCAATTAAGTCACAAACAATTCATTTTTCCTTAATTCCAGTTCTCAATTCATAATTTATGAAAAATACTTTAACTTTATTAATTTGTAAAAGCCGGTGACTTAGCATTTCAAAAGTGTGATTACAATTTCCAGGACTGAGATGAGTGATTTAAGCAATTATAGCTATCACATAAATATTGTCCTCTAAGGACGCTACAGATCGGCACAAGGCCCCAAACAAGGCTTACAGCCCACAAATATAGCAAATACAGTGTATTTCCAACACTAACAACATATTATTCATTCCTGGGATGGACCAAGTCTCAATCCCCAATCACAATCAATCCCGCACCTGCCACGGTGTGCGAGCCACGCCTATTAGCGTCACAATGTGCTAAGCCGGGGTTTCGAACCCTCAGGCTACAATATACACAAACTACTCACCTCTAGCCGGTCGTAGACTCGTCCGCGATGCCTTTTCCTTTGAATTTCATTGCCTCGTGTGTAGAATCTAGTCAAATAACAATAATTATATCAATTACGGGTCAAAGAATCATAACCCACTTCAATCTATATGAAATTCGCAAAATTACACTAAGTTGGTAAAACCCGACCCCGGGCCCCACTGCTCGGAAAATTCCGAAATTAGTACCAACGCGATCCTTATCTCGCCACGAGTCCGAGCATATAAAATTTATCGAAATCGGAGTTCAAATGGCCTCCCAAATCCAAAAATCCCGTTTTCAATATTTAGGCCATATTTCTTCAAGATTTCAACCCAATTTCATGAAGATTGATGTTAATACTACCATAAAATGATATTTTTGAGTCAAGAATCTTACCTCCGACGAATACCCGATGACTTCTCAGTGATTTCCTCGAGTTTTCTTCTCTCTAGGGCTCAAATGTGTGCTTTGGGTTAATGAACCCGTAACTCTCTGTTTCTGGATTAAATTCACTGCCAGGACTTTTTCTTCTACGCGATCCCGACTCGCTTCACGCGATCGCGATGTTCAAAAACTCGGCCTCACGTGATCGTGACTTCCCTCACACGATCGCGATGTACAATCTCCCGGCTTCACGCGATCGCGTCCTTCATTCCTGCGATCGCGTAGCACATTTTCCCCTGGACCCATTTCTCTTCTACGCGATCGCGTAGATGATCCTGCGATCGCGATGTGCACCCGTTTAATTCTACGCGATCGCGACTTGTTACCCTGCGATCGCGATACCCTAGCCCCCAACTCTACGCGATCGTATCCCCCTCCCCGCGATCGCGGAGAGCAAAAGCCTGATGCGGTTATGACAGCAACCAGCTTTCTCTTTTCTTCCAAAAATGGTCCGTTTGGACCCCCGGATTCATCCCGAGACCCCGGGACCCCAACGAAAACCACCAACATATTCCAAAACATGATACGAACTTGTTCCAATCATAAAAACACCATACTAAACATCAAAATCTCCATTTACTCACGGATTAAAGCCTAAGTTTCTTCAAAACTTCCAAAACTAACATTCAATCCAAAACCCGATCAAACGATGTCCGAATGACCTGAAAATTTGCAGACACATCCAAAATCACATAACGAAGCTACAGAAATTGTCGGAATTCCATTCCGACCCCGGATCAAAATATCACCTACCATCCGGTTTTCGCCAAAATTCAACATTCGCCAATTCAAGCTTAAAACTACACCGGACCTCCGAATTCAATTCCGATTGTTCTCCTAAGTCATAAATGATCCCCCGGAACTAGTCGAATCATCGGAATCCGGTTCCGAGCACTCTAACTCAATAGTCAACTCTTGGTTGACTTTTCATATTCAAGCTTTCTTCAAACATGCTATTTGTTTCATTTTCAATCCAAATCACTCCTAACTCACCCGATATACTCTAATACTGTTTTAAAAGCATAATATATGTAAATGCGAGGTAACGGGGTGGTAATTCCCATAATGACAGGCCGGGTCGTTACAACCATCACCATTTTCATGTGGTCCGCATTGCTAAGCCTATGCGGCCGCGTGGCAAAAGTAAGCGGTCCGCATGGCATGCTCCAGGTGCCATCTTGTTGAAGACCACTTGCCTTACGCGTCCGCACATCAAAAGTGTGCGGTCCGCGCCAGACCCTCAGAGGTATTTTTGTCCGGAAATTTCTGTACAGTATAAATAGCTTCTTTTACTTTTTTAGGAGAGAGAATACAAAATGATAATAACAATAATAAGCAGTTTAAATGATAATAATTCCGAAATAACAACAATAAAGTGATTACTGCAACCGTCTACAATTAAGCTAACAACAAGTAACAATATCAATTAACAAGTCCAGGACCTGTGGGAATTGAACCCACAGTCCCATCAACAGTAACTCAGGATCTCGGGAATCAAACCCGTAGTCCCTACCAATAAATCAGGATCTCGTGAATCGAACCCGTAGTCCACATTTCAATAAATCTCAGGATCTCCGAGAATCAAACCCACAGTCCACATCTCAATAAATCTCGGGATCTCCGAGAATCAAACCCGCACTCCACATCTCAGCAAGTAAAGGAATACATAGAGAGAAAAATAATATGCTTAACTATAACTTCACCGATAAACAGCACCAGCGATTACCAAGAAAACTCAAGTAAGACAATTAGGCAACATCTCAATAAATCTCAGGATCTCCGGGAATCGAACCCGCAGTCCACAGCAATATCACTCCGGGTCTCTGGGAATCGAACCCACAGCCCTGGGATCTCCGAGAATCGAACCTGCAATCCACAAACACAGCAAATAAAGGAATACACGGAGAGAATATAATATGCTTAACTTCACCGATAAATAGTGCCAATAATTATCCAGAAGCTCAAGTAAGACAATTAGGCAACTAGACAGTTAATTACTACCTAATCATGCTTTTCTAACTACCTACCGGGTAAGAATATCGAATTAACAGCTAAAAGCAAGAATATCACTCATCGAACATTTTAAGTAAAGTATGTGTTCAACAACCAGCGCATGTACACGCCCGTCACCTCGCGTACAAGGCATTTAAACTATCACATAATATCCTAGGGGTGAAAGTTCCCCACACGAGGTTAGACAAGCCACTTACCTCAATTCCGGTACAAAAACCGCTAAGAAACGACTCCCTTGCTACGAGTATCCGACTCCGAGTGGCTCAACTATATCCAACTAAATTGCATATTGTAAATAATAATTCAAGTAATTTATTCTACAATTAAATTCTAAGCTAATACAAAAAATTATGAAAAATGACCAAGATCACACAAACATCGATGAAGCTCGATTTCTAAAAGACGGGGTTTTTAGCCATACATATCCGAAATTCGCCCCTTAATGATACTACGATGATCCAATATAGTTATGTAACTTCAATCTACAATTCAACATTCAATAGGGCCAATATTGATAATAAATTCCATAACTTATGCCATTTAGGCATATTATCAAACATCTTGTAAGCATGGTTATTTTAACCTCATAGCTATAGTATTGGTTCTTCCAACTATCACCATTAACCAACAATTCATCTCACCATCATTCCTAACCAATTTATAACTTCCAAATACACATGTATGACCATCCATTCACACCCAACCAACAAAAATTTCATCAAATAAACACCTTTAAATCCCTACCATGTTCATGTATTTAAATTGGGAATTTATGACTTCCAATTACCATGCCATAAGTTGTAATACTTGATTCATACTCATATTCCCATAATATATCCATATATATAAGTCTAAGGTGTACGATTTACCTTTTGGAAGAAATCTTGCAAAACCCCTTTTGAGTTCTTGAAGGAATTTCTTGAAAATATAAAGATTTTCAAGATTAATCCATGTTAATATAAGTGTTTAGGAGTAGTAATCAACTCAAAATACTCCAAAAATCTTACCTTGGATCATAGAAATGAAGAGTAGGACGGATTCCTCTTGAGAGAGCAAGCCCTTGCCCCAAAAATGACTTTGGAACTCTCTATACCCGGTCTTGGGGTATTTAGGGGCCTGCTACTAGCGCGCCCGCGCTAATTAGCACGGGTTGAGGCAGAAAATAATCCATTAGCGCGGGCTACTAGCGCTCCCGCGCTAAGGCCGCGCTACTGACACATGCCCAGAAAAATGGTCATAACGTTCTGTATACACCTCCAAATGACGAACGGTTTATTGCGTTGGAAACTAGACTCAATGGGCTTTCATTTGATAGGTTGTAGCTCACACAACCCTTTATATAACGGGAGATATGATCGTTTAAAGTGAGGTCTTGTGCACACTCATTTACATCTTCGCCTATTATGAAGTTTTCCAACTTCAAAAGTCCCCGTTAACCATCCGAAATCACCCCGAGGCCCCCGGGACCTCAACCAAAAACACTAACACCTCCTAAAACATCATGCAAACTTTTTCCAATCATCGACATGCATCAAACAACGCCAATACCATCAAATTACATCGAATTCAAGCTTAAGTTCTTCTAAAACTTCCAAAACACGCATTTAATCAAAAACCCGACCAAATAACGTCCGAATGACCTGAAAATTTGCGAACACATCCAAAATCACATAACGAAGCTACAGAAATTGTCAGAATTCCATTCCGACCCTCGAATCAAAATCTCACCTATCGTTTGGATTCGTCAAAATTTCAAACTTCGGCATTTCAAGCCTAATTGAGCTACGGACCTCTAAAATACATTCCGAATGCGCTCCCAACCCCAAAATCACCTAACGGAGCTAATGGAATCATCGAATTTCCATTTCAAGGTCGTCTTAATGCTATTCCAAATACGATCCATTTTTCAACTATAAAGCTCTCATTTAGGGATTAAGTGTTCCAAAACGCTTCAAATTCTATAACCAAACCTCCCGGTGAACTACAATAGCAGAGATGAACTTAGGAAAATAGTTAGATTGGGGATCGGGGCATAATTTTCAAAAATGACCGGTCGGGTCGTTACATCTTCCCACACTTAAAAGATTCGTTCGTCCTCGAACGATCATCAAAAACATACATGGAGTGGTGAAGAGATGAGGCTACTAGTTGCGCATATCCTGCTCGGTCTCCCAAGTCGCATCCTCGGCCGGCTGACCCCGCCACTGAACCTTTACTGAAGTGATGTTCTTTGACCATGGCTTCCTGACTTGCCTGTCCAGGATGGCCACTAGCTCCTCAACATAAGGCAGATCCCCGTATAGCTGAACAGCAGTGAAACCCAACATGTGCGACGGTTACCATGGTATCCCCGGAGCATAGGGACATGAATTACGGGATGGCCCCGACTAGGTTGGGAGGTAAGGCCAGCTCATAAGAAACCTCCCCAACACGCCTCAAATCTCAAAAGGGCCAATAAATCTCAGACTCAGCTAAGCACATTAGTCTGATATAATCTGAAGATTCTGTTTGTTCAAATAAATAAGTCTTAAAGCCTAATTCCAACATCCGGAATTCTATGTCAGGCTTGTTTTTATCAAGAGATCACACAATTATTCCTCACACGCCATCCTCAAACATGACTGCATAACTTTGCTGGATTCTTACCTTGCAACACAAAATCCATAGGACCACGATAATATATATTTTTTTATGACCAAATCAGCCAAAAATTATATATATATATATATTTTGACCAAATCAGCCAAAAATTCGATGAATCAGATGCTCTCATTGCACCTCATGGTCTACATAGGTCTTGTTTCTAACTTTTACAATACTAACACGACGGAAGAGATGTGCCGATATTCATAACCAACTACTGAATCAACAATTCATTAGGTCTATACTCCTGACAATATCCATTACCTTGTCCTAAACCAGAGAATGTTATTTTCCTCTATAATATACTTCATATAATCGGTTTGCACTGACCCCAAATCCCATAACCTCATCTCACCCAGTACGAACTGCTCATTCGATAAGCCACATCAGACATAATCAAAAGTCCTACAATATGACACAATGTGTCAGTAGGCCACTAATTCGTACGTGACACAAAAGGAAGGCGAACACTAGAGAGAACTATTCAACTCTCGCACTAACATGGACTTCCTCAGAAAAATAGGAAACAGAACACATAACAAGCAAATATGGACACTGAAATAAGTATCACACTGTTGCGGCGTGCAACCCGATCCCAACAATATACCCATGGCGGCGTGCCACCCGATCCAAACAATATAACCATGGCGGCGTGCCACCCGATCCAAACAATATAAAACTCACATAAGGAGCCAAACGTCGAGCTGAATAGCTCATCACATCAAAATACTGAATATCGAGCATAAGCACACTAAGGTGCATGATATCGGTCACAAGGAAACATATAGCGCTATAGGCTACAAACTCAAGCACAACTGAGGTGCGATATATGATCTAAGTCTCAAGAGCCATCATGCTCATAAAACATCACCGCTGAGCGGAACCTCAACACATAAGGAATTTACCAAGCCGTCTCACAACTCATATGGCACAATATATCTTTACATGAATTAACTAACCACGAAATAAGACCGCGACTATCCCTCCATAAAGGGCGCATTCTTGAAAAAAACATAACCCGCCTGACGCACGGCTCACTTCCCCATTTAAATCTATCCACCGACCTTAAGTCTATCCTGGTCGTGCCAAGCTAAGTCAATAAGATTTCACAGGTCTATAACCCAATAAGCAGAGTGCTTTCCAGGCATAAATTCTCAAATGAATGATATCACCAAAATCCTCGTACTTGGTTTAAATTTCTAACCAATCAAGTGACTACAAGTCACACCTATACAATCTTCTTGTGGGTCAAGCTCCCACCATCCTCCAAATAATTAAACGAGCCTGTACATTCAACCCACCGGCTGCACTAACACTGAAAAGCGATCAGGAGTCCCTAACTGGGATGCAAAGCCTTTCTCACAGAACACCGATCTCAAATGATACTGATGTTAATACCCATCTTACTCAAAACACTGAAACTCCTTTCCTGCTTTTCCGAGATCTTTATATCACATTCATTGACCAAACTGCGACCTTGGTCCTTACTTCAAATTCCATACCACTCACTGCGCCTCACGTGCGGATATACGATAGACACAATTTCCATCACAACTCTAGAACTGACGATAGGCTAATACTTCATCACATAAGACTTTCCATTTAGCTCACTGCAGGAGAACTATAACAACATACGGCGAATTCTCATAACCATCGAATATGCCAATCTCTAAGTAGTGGTCCAAGCCACCATAACCCTTTCCGAGATCTGCCTACTCATAACAGGCCCTTAACAGAAGAATACTTCAGAATTACATCAATCACTGCGGCCGACAAGTCTCAAATGTGCCGCCACAAATCACATGCATAATTCGATCACGTAGCATAAATCGATCATTGACACCAATACGCCAACTCAACTATGGCTGATCAATCTACTTCCTTCCAGGTTATCCTTGATTGCCTTAGAAATGTTAATATCTTCCTTCAATACCTAACTTATTCCAACCGCACTTACCCCGAGTGACCTTAAATCATGAGGCCATGTTATCTCAAGAACGACGACCATTTCATGTCTCTCAAATACTACACCACAAGTCAAAACAACATAGATCGTTTTGTGCCTTTCTTCATAAGTTGCTTCAAAAGCTTGAGCCTCAACTGTACTTATAGACTCAGAATTATCAGGCACCACACTTTACCTCTTGAATTCACTAGGACCGCTATTGAGAGCCATCCACCCCTGACTTGACCCAGTACGCAACCAACTCTACTAAATTTTGTAACATATGAATACTCTCTCGATAAAGCCCCCAGCGGAACCACTTTCCGCAAAGCCTGCACCTATACGAGGCATAAATCATGAATCTTTCCTCAAGTTTGAACACGAGCCAGTAAGGCTAACCATAACATGCATTCAACAATTCATATACTGAAATTACCACTCATGGCCCTTTTTCCGTGGCTGCAATAACACAATAATACGCTAGTATCCGGAATTCACACAGGTAATTAACCATGCGACCCAATCTTAAGCGGTGGGACTCTCCCACTTAGCCCAAAACCACTATTACACGAACTCTCGAACACATTAGAACCATTCTCTCAAGTCATTTACTCTTATTCAACTGCAGTTCACTTGATCCAACGAACATAACCACCTGTGCTCTATTAGCACTCTGACACCATAGGGTATGACCTCATTCCAATACAACCAAACATCACCCCGCTCCATGCACCGAGCATTCTCTACCGACGACATCTTAAAACATACTATGATTCTCACACGCCTACGAAGCACCATGTAGCCTTTGTCGAAGCTTTTTCCCTGCTGATAATAAAATGTAGAGTTTATAAGGGACATAGGGACATCAAAAGTCCCAACATCATACCATACAAGCCTCAACTCTTGCCCATCCGCAAGTTTTCAAGAACGTTTTGAATAGCACCTAAATACATCGCAGGCCAAATCTGATATGACACATGACCCATAATTTGATCGTTGATAGTGAAATCCTTTCACTTGGCACAAAGCCTTAAGGTACATCTTGCTAATCCATGATACTAGCTTTTAACATTCATACGTCTTCATCATAAGGCAAGCCCAAGACATTTGTTTGGTACATGTCCTTCTTAAGACAGCTAAACTCATTTCCCCCAGTATCTCTGCTGGCTGAATCTTTCGCTAAATAGATATCTCATGTGAACCATATAGTCTTTATTACCACCAACTATCTTTAGATCTACATCCACCTTGTGATTTTACCATTGTTGTGACGATTTGGTAGTTAAATAAACCATCTCAAGACCGTACTTATCAATCGAATGTCGGAATCTAGTGCACCCCCATGTGCACAATTGAAGATCTCTCAATTCTCTTGCATTATCGATATGGATGACACGCGGTAACAATGGTTGAGTAAATTCTTGACTCCCTTGAAATCCCTCTTCAGCATCACGAACCGTCGGTGCATACTTGATACCGAGTGCGCAATTTCAATACACGAGTGGATGCAAAAGAACATATGACATAGGCTCTAACTGAATAAATGGCGCACAATAAGGAATTCAAAGAATTGAAGAGTTTCCTAAACAGTTACATAGCCCCTCGTAGATAAATACAGACGTCTCCTTATCGATCAGCGAGAATCTAAGTAACCGGTCTGTGTCCCGTGACTCCTACGAACCTAGAGCTCTGATACCAACTTGTCACGACCCTAGTTCACCAATCGTGAACATGTCGTGATGGTACCCAGTCCCCATGACTAGGTAAGCCTAACACATTGCGGAATATACAAGCTATCAACACTTAAATAAGAGACAGCGGAAAAATAGCATAAAAATGTATGTAATTCGTGCCACTTGGCACATACATTAATTAACACACTGAATAAAACGCTACCAAGACCCGGAATCCCATGGGCAACACAGACTAAAAGAGAGTATACAACTGTGGCTCTATGTGTAAAGAGTATCTAACAACGAAATAAAGGAAAACATCTACTAATACTATCAGAATAGAAGGAGGGCCTCCGGATCCGCGGACGTAGCGGATCATACCTCGAGGTCTCCAAATGTACTGCTGAATTACCTAGTACGGGCATATCCTGATGTACCTGGATCTGCACAACAAAAGTGTGCAGAAGAGTAGCATAAGTACACCACGGCGGTACTCAGTAAGTGCCAAGCCTAACCTCGATGGAGTAGTGACGAGGAAGGTCGGGGCCCTACTGAGAGAAAACAATTACAAAATGATAATAACAATAATAAGCAGTTTAAATGATAATAATTCCGAAATAACAACAATAAAATGATTACTGCTACCGTCTACAATTAAGCTAACAATAAGTAACAATCTCGATTAACAAGTCCAGGACCTGTGGAAATTGAACCCGCAGTCCCATTAACAGTACTCCTGGGTCTCTGGAAATCGAACCCGTAGCCCATGTGTCAATAAATCTCAAGATCTCTGAGAATCGAACCCGCAGTCCACATCTCAATAATATATCAATAGCTCAGGATCTCCGGGAATCGAACCCGTAGTCCATATCTCAATAACTCAGGATCTCCGGGAATCGAACCCGCAGTCCATATCTCAATAACTCCGGATCTCCGGGAATTGAACCTGCAGTCCACAAACAATATCACTCCGGGTATCTGGAAATCGAACCCACAGCCCTGGGATCTCCGGGAATTGAACCCGCAGTCTACTAACACATATCACTCCGGGTCTCTTGGAATCGAACCCACAGCCCTGGGATCTCCGGAAATTGAACTCGCAGTCCACAAACACATCAAATAAAGGAATACACAGAGAGAATATAATATGCTTAACTTCACCGATAAATAGTGCCAATAATTATCCAGAAGCTTAAGTAAGACAATTAGGCAACTAGACAATTAAATACTACCTAATCATGCTTTTCTAACTACTACCGGGTAAGAATATTGAATTAACAGCTAAAAACAGGAATATCACTCATCGAACATTTTAAGTAAAGTAGGTGTTCAACAACCAGCGCATGTACACGCCCGTCACCTCGCGTACAAGGCATTTAAACTATCACATAATATCCTAGGGGTGAAAGTGCCCCCACACGAGGTTAGACAAGCCACTTACCTTAATTCTGGTACAAAACCGCTAAGAAACGACTCCCTTGCTACGATTATCCGACTCCGAGTGGCTCAACTCTATTCAATTAAATTGCATATTTTAAATAATAATTCAAGTAATTTATTCTACAATTAAATTCTAAGCTAATACGAAAAATTATGAAAAATGACCAAGATCACACAAACATCGATGAAGCTCGATTTCTAAAAGACGGGGTTTTTAGCCATACATATCTAAAATTCGCCCCTTAATGATACTACCATGATCCAATATAGTTATGTAACTTCAATCTATAATTCAACATTCAATAGGGCCAATATTGATAATAAATTCCATAACTTATGCCATTTGGGCATATTATCAAACACCTTGTAGGCATGGTTATTTTTACCTCATAACTATAGTATTGGTTCTTCCAACTATCACCATTAACCAACAATTCATCTCACCATCATTCCTAACCAATTTATAACTTCCAAATACACATGTATGACCATCCATTCACACCCAACCAACAAAAATTCCATCAAATAAACACCTTTAAATCCCTACCATGTTCATGTATTTAAATTGGGAATTTATGACTTCCAATTACCATGCCATAAGTTGTAATACTTGATTCATACTCATATTCCCATGATATATCCATATATATAAGTCTAAGGTGTAGGATTGACCTTTTGGAAGAAATCTTGCAAAACCCCTTTTGAGTTCTTGAAGGAATTTCTTGAAAATATAAAGATTTTCAAGATTAATCCATGTTAATATAAGTGTTTAGGAGTAGTAATCAACTCAAAATGCTCAAAAAATCTTACCTTGGATCATAGAAATGAAGAGTAGGATGGATTCCTCTTGAGAGAGCAAGCCCTTGCCCCAAAAATGACTTTGGAACTCTCTATACCCGGTCTTGGGGTATTTAGGGGCCTGCTACTAGTGCGCCCGCGCTAATTAGCGCGGGTTGAGGCAGAAAATATTCCATTAGCGCGGGCTACTAGCGCTCCCGCGCTAAGGCCCCGCTACTGACACATTCCAAGAAAGATGGTTATAACTTTCTGTATACACCTTCAAATGACGAACGGTTTATTGCGTTGGAAACTAGACTCAAAGAGGTTTAATTGGATAGGTTGTAGCTCACACAACTCTTTATATAACGGGAGATATGATCGTTTAAAATGAGGTCTTGTGCACACTCATTTACATCTTCGCCTATTATGAAGTTTTCCAACTTCAAATGTTCCCGTTAACCATCCGAAATCACCCCGGGGCCCCCGGGACCTCAACCAAAAATATTAACACCTCCTAAAACATCATGCAAACTTGTTCCAATCATCGACATGCATAAAACAACGCCAATACCATCAAATTACATCGAATTCAAGCTTAAGTTCTTCTAAAACTTCCAAAACACGCATTTAATCAAAAACCCGACCAAATGACGTCCGAATGACCTAAAAATTTGCAGACATATCCAAAATCACATAACGAAGCTATAGAAATTGTCAGAATTCCATTCCGACCCCCGGATCAAAATCTCACCTATCGTTCGAACTCGCCAAAATTTCAAACTTCGGCATTTCAAGCCTAATTGATCTACAGACCTCCAAAATACATTCCGAATGCGCTCCCAACCCAAAAATCACCTAACAGAGCTAATGGAACCATCGGATTTCCATTCCGAGGTCGTCTTAATGCTATTCCAAATACGGGCTATTTTTCAACTATAAAGCTCTCATTTAGGGATTAAGTGTCCCAAAACGCTTCAAATTCTATAACCGAACCTCCCGGTAAACTACAATAGCAGAGATGAACTTAGGAAAATAGTTAGATTGGGGATCGGGGCATAATTTTCAAAAATGACCGGTCGGGTCGTTACAAACTCTTTCTCCCAATTCCATTGCACAAGCTAAACTGCCAGGACTGAATCCTTCTACCCAAACCAAGTTAAGCAAACTGCCAACACTTAAAAGCTTTGATGCACAATACCTGTATGGCTCATTACCTCGAACATATACAATAATTAATCATATCCTTACCATACCGATTCTGTTCATTATCAAGCTATTCCATTTATCCAATTTCCTTCCCGATTCATCTTTAATTTGATATTCTCCCTTGCTGTAGCACCACAATACCTCAACCCAGGTTACCACATGAGACTCGCACATAAAACCACACTGTCTAAGACCCATATGCCACTGAATACCCTCTCAAACGTTTACCAGAAATACCATATTCTAGAATGCTTTACTTTGAAGAACTTCCTGCGATTCTGAATTCGTTTACCATTACCTTCCAAATGCGGATACGTAGAATCCCATGGTTAACACAAAGTACCACAAGTCTTGATATTTTATAATGAAAACATAGTCTCTAACCATATACACAAACTTAAGACACTTGATTGTTACATGCAAAATCTTGAACACAGTAAAACCATTCTCGGGAGCCATTTACTCTTATTCATTTGTAATTCACCAGCCCTAAATAAACAAAACCACTCGTGCCTTATTAGTATTCTGACACCGCAGAATATGATTTCATACAGATACAAACAACCATCTTTCTTCTCTATACACTAAGCATTCTTTATCAACAATAGCTTAAAACATCCTAATATTTCCTCACATTCACGAAAGCAACATATAACCTTTGTAAAAAATTTCCTTCACACGTGCCATCCTTGGCTCACTTTCTGCAACCAGAACTGGTCCGTTATCATCCCTCAAAACGGAACCAATATAGCACATAACTATACAATCAGCTGACCAACAACAACCTCCCCAATTTGGCTTGAAGCCATATATCAAGGCACTCTTAACAACTCATAGCACTTTTACTCAAATGATGCCACAATGCCATATTGAGATCAAAATCCCATCACTTACAAGTTTTGTGAATACACAAACCATCTAGCACAGACATTCTCTACAAACCTCACATTCATTTCCACATCAGCTAAGTCCACTTTCTTAAGCGTCCTAATTCCTCAAATTTACAACACATACCCTTCAATTACACATGAGGTATTTTAACATACACATAAGGATCATACCGCTCAAAAACACTCCATGGGAGATAACCCACCTGCTTCGCCTCATTTTAATATTTCAACATGCCTTCTACCATCATATATGTTACACAATTGATTAGTCTTTCTGAGTCTGAGCTCATACCGCCACATGAAATGTAATTTACTTTACAACCAAGAGACATGAATATTCTTCACGTGCCCATAATTTGGGGCTATACAACAGACCGCAATAGAAAACAAACACTTAACAGCTCATCTATTATGCACCAGGCTTCTTCGTAATGACAAAAATCACATAGATACACCTCACAGTACTGACATACTCATCGCA
Organism: Nicotiana noctiflora; assembly: GCA_032618575.1. Taxonomy (NCBI): domain Eukaryota; kingdom Viridiplantae; phylum Streptophyta; class Magnoliopsida; order Solanales; family Solanaceae; genus Nicotiana; species Nicotiana noctiflora. The sequence goes on from JASVEL010009810.1 coordinate 147,085, forward strand.
TGGATATCGAACCGCCAACCCGACTAATAAGGATATTACTAAACATAAAAGTTCAAAACACTTGCTCATACAATCAGCACATTGGTGCTCAAGCCATAGGAAAAGATCCGACCTCAAGTCCTCCAGACTGACCCAACATGAACTCACAAAGATTACCTTTCGTCCCTTGATCGGGGACTCAAAAGCCATTAAGGCACATAGACTAGTGAGCGCTCATGTGCGCATACAGATGTGTGGAAGGAATTTCAAGAATTATATCTCAAGTTAAATCAAGTACATATGATAAGAATTCTAAGAATGGGATGTTTTCCTAAAGGTTCTGCAGCCTTTCGAGGATAAATACTGACGTCTCCGAACCGATCCGCGAGACTCTACTAACCCAGCTCATGACTCGTGAGACCTAGTAACCTAGGCTCTTGTGCAAACTTTTCATGACCCAAATTTCATGCCCAGTCGTGATGGTGCCTCTCGTGAAGACAAGGCCAGCCAACAACCCCAAAATCCTCTTTTTAACAGCTATTAAACATAAATGAATAGAATACAACTTATTTGCATTTAAAGCTATTAATTTCATCCCAATACAACCCGACCGGGGTGTCACAAGTTACAAGCATCTAATGAGTAAGGACACTGCTATTGGACCCATAATATATATATATATATATATATATATATATATATATATATATATATAAGATAAAACTGGAATACAAAGATGGAGTGTGGTGTTGTGACCGCTGGCGGTCACCTTGCTCAATTACCACAATAAGGCCTTATGTCCTGCTAATAACCCTCTACCGGGTGAACAATACCTGCAACTGCACGCAAGGTGCAGAGAGTAAAGTGAGTACTTCCAACTCAGTGGTAATAATAGAGAATAATATCTAAGCGATAAGAAAACACGTATGGGAACACCAAAATTCTATAAAAGACAGTACAACCCTTTGAGAAAAACCGTAATATTGTGAAAATCCTTTAGAAAATCTCAAGATCCGTTAAAAATCTCTTTTACATGATCTCTTTTACAAATACCCCTTTTTCTTTTTCAACGGCCAAGCATATGAATACTATATCAGATACAGCAAGTTTGCTCATAAGTCAGCCACTTGGTCACAACACTCCTTAACATATAACACCAGGGTATCTGGTCAACAAGGCAAGTAACATTATATATGCTAGTGATATATGAGTGCTAAATACTATGCCACGTAGTACAAATAGGAGTGAATGCAATGCAATGCACATGACCGCTGCGGTGCACAGCCTGATCCATTTGGGTAGTTGTGCTCACTGTGGGGGTTCAGACTCCGGAGGGGCTCCTACAGCTCAAGTGCAATAATACTGCGGTGTGCAGTCCGATCCACATAACATATCACTGCGGTGTGCAGTCCGATCCATGCATGTATATGCATATGCTCACAGAACATTTGAGGCCTGAAAGCCTCCTCACATCACTCCTCATGCCCTCACATATGGCCCCGGCCTCAATCAGTACAAAAATAGTCAAAAAGCCCCTCGACCGTCAATAAAACAATAATACGGAGCCCAAACAATAGTTCAAATATTAGTTAAAACTCCAAGTTTGAGTAAATATAGCTCAGTTCAAAAAACAGTGTAAATCACATAGACTGAGTTCAAATAGTATTACATATAGTGAGGGAAATGGTGATGATAGTTCATAAAGAGTTCAAATAATCGGCAATAAGCCCCATGTATGGCAATGAGCCCAAGTCATAATGATAACAACAAATCATTTGCAAATACGCGATAAAAACCAACACCCGGGACAGACCAAGTCACAATTCCCAATGGTGCAATACACCACGCTCAGGTCCAGCGTGCAAGTCACCTTAATACAACAGTAAGATGTGCAAATCCGGGGTTTCAAACGCTCAGGATATCATACCCAAGTATTACTCACCTCGAACCGGTAAAATCTCAAGCCTGCGATGCCTTTGCCCCTCAAACCGGCCTCCACGCGCATTGAATCTAGCCAAAAATAGAGCAAATACATCACAATATGCAAATGGGACAATACCCAATTGAAAACAATCGAATTATAGCAAGAACCTCGAAACTAGCAAAACCCGAACCCTAGGACCACTTCTCAAAAAAATTTACGAAATTCAATTTTTCGTAATCCTCATCTTGCCACGAGTCCGTACTTACAAAATTTGTCAAAATCGGAGTTCAATTTCACCTTCAAATTCTAATTTTACATTAGCAAAACCAAGCCCTAACTTCTCAAATTTTCACCCAATTTTTCAGAGATTTCAATGACAAATCTACAATAAAATCACGTATTTGACCCATAAAACTTACCTCCAATCGAATCCTAGTCGAATACTCTTAATCCCTCATCGAAATTTCCCAAATATGCTCAATAATGGTGAAAAATGACTTTAGCTTGCGGAGGAAATGTTATAAAACCCTTTTGTCCACCCAGCACTTTCTTCATCGCGATCGCGACCCTAGTCACACGAACGCAAAGGCCAAAAATTTGGAAATTTCAAATACTCTATGCGAACGCATCCTTAGCCACGTGAACGTGATGCCCAACATCGCTGACTCTACGCGAACGCGTCCTCCACTCATGCGAACTTGATTAACAGGATTTCAAAACTACGCGATCACAGATCTATCCTTCGCGAACATGAAGGCAAAATCCCAGGATCCCTCAAAAGCCCTACGCATTCGTGTCTTTCACTACGCGAACACAATGCACAAATGTCTGCAACACTAACAGCAGAAAATCTGATCTCTTTTCAAACAAAAAAGGGTCCGTTTTAACAACCGAAATTACCCCGAGGCCCCCGGGACCTCAACCAAAAATACCAACATACCCCGAATTAACATACAAACTTGTTCCAATCATAAAAACGTATACAATAACATGAGAATTATCAAATTACCACTGATTTAAGCCAAAATTTAACTAAAACTTCTGAAACTCATATTCTATCAAAAAACCAACCAAACGGCATCTGAATGCCTTGAAATTTTGTGGACATATCTAAAATCACCTAACGAAGCTATAAAAATTCTCGTAATTCCATTTTGACCATCAGATCAAAATCTCACATATCAATCGGAATCCGCCAAAATTCAAACTTCGCCAATTCAAGCCTAATTCTACACCGGACCTTTAAATTCAATTCTGATCGCACTTCTAAGTCACACATCATCCCCCGAAGCTTACCGAACAACCATAATTCACATCCGAGCCCTATAATAACATAGTTAACTTTTGATTGACTTTTTCTAAAACAAGCTTCCTTCTAAGAGGCTATGTGCCTTTAGTTTCAACCAAACCAACCCAAATCAATTCTAACACACCAAACACTAATAATAAATCATGACGAAGCAATAGATGGGAAAAATGGAGCAGTAATACATGAGATGACTGATCGGGTCATCACATCTTCGCTATTTATAAATAATTGAATATATAATTAGGAGAACATTAATAATTTTCACATAATTAATTAGTAATAGTAGGTATCATTAGTTATTAATTAAGTGAAAACAAAACAAGAAAAATAATAATAATAATAATATTATTATTATTATTATTATTATTATTATTATTATTATTATTATTGTTATTATTGTTATTATTATTATTATTATTATTATTATTGTTATTATTGTTATAATACTTATAAGAATTCACAATTGGTGTACACGAGCAAACACATATTGCTCACGAGAAGTTAACTTTTGTCACGACCCGGACTCCCCACCATCGGGATCGTGATGGTGCCTACTCGTGGTAGCTAGGCAAGCCAATTTACTCACCATATTTCCATTAACACAATCGTCCTTTTGTCAATATAATTAACAATAATAATAATAACAATAATAACAATAACAATAATAATAATAATAATAATAATAATAATAATAATAATAATAATAATAATAATAATAATAATAATAATAATAATAAAGACAAAAAAACAAAGGTTTAAAGCCTTGGAAAAGCTAAGAAACAATACAGATTAACTTATTTGTTCTGTGTAGTCATGACGCAAAAAAGAGAAAAGGCTTAAAAGCCTTATAAGCAATTCAAAGCAGTGATGATACAAAACGTAAAACAAAAATGCAGCCATACGAACGATAACATTTAGAAAATTTTCATGCACGGAAAAAACTAGGGTTCACAACTGTAACAATCCGGCCGGTTGTTTTTGAAATTTATGCCCCGATTCTCTATTTACTCCTTTTTCCTAAGTTCATTTCTACCATTTTAGTTTGTCGAGACATTCGGTATTAGGATTAGGAGTGTTTTGGGACACTTAGTCCTTAAATGAGAGCTTAAGAGTTGAAAAATGGTCAGTATTTGGAGCAGTGTGAATACGACATCAGAATGGAAATCCGATGGTTCTGTTAGATCCTTAGGTGATTTCGGGGTTGGGATCGTGTTCGGAATGTCATTTGGAGGTTCGTAGCTCATTTAGGCTTGAAATGCCGAAGTTTGAATTTTTGAAATTCCGGTCTGATAGTGAATTTTTTATTCCAGGGTCGGTTTGGGATTTCTGAAGTTGTTGTAGCTCTGTTATGTTATTCTGGATGTGCGTGCAAAATTTCAGGTCATTCGGAGAAGTTTTGGATAGGTTTTTGATCGAAAGTGTGTTCGGTTAGAATTTGAAGTTCATAGGCTTGAATCTTTGATTAATTCGTGTTTTCGGTGTGTTATGGGACATGTCTGTAGGTTTGGTTGAGGTCCCGGGGGCCTTGGGTTGTTTTTGGAACTTATTGAATTGCCGAACTGTTGGTATCTGGTATCCTTCTATGCGATCGCATCCTTCCATTCGCAATCGCATAGAGTAATATTGAAAAGGGCAAAAAACTCCTTCACTGCGATCACATACTTCAGCTCCGTGATCGTGAAGCTTTGTGTCCTCCTCTTACGCGAACAAATTACCCCTGTCGCAATCGCATAGACCAATATCAGGGCCATCATTTTTTTCTTCTTCGCAATCGCATCTCCCTTCCTGCGATCGCTTTGAACAAAGGACCTGGGCAGATATAAACTTTTCAAAATGAGGGTTCCTCCATTTAAAACAAAACAAAAGCTAGAGAGCTCGATTTTGGGAGATTTTTCCAGGGATTTTCAGAGGCAACAATTAACGATTCCTTACTCTCTTATGATTAATACCCACTAATCTAACCTCAAATTCAACCTTTAATTTCATAATTTCATATTTTGAATGAAATTTGGGGTAAATCCTTAGACCTAATTATGGTGATTTGAAAGGGCATTTGACCTCCGATTTGGGAGATTTTTATATGGTTAGATACGTGAGAGTATGAGGGTTCTGAAAATGTAAAAATATTTCAATTCTGAGACGTTGGCTGGAGGGCATTTTTATTATTTTACCTATTTTCGTGCCCTAGCTTTAATTTTAATAGTGGAATCAGTTGTTTGCAATATTATTTACGATTTGTAATTGAATTGAATAGATTTGGGCAATTTGGAGTCGGATACTCTTGGCAAGGGCATAATTCCCTAGTTGATTTTGTATCGGTTCGATGTATGTGGCTTGTCTAACCTTGTGTGGGGGACCTCTTCCCTAAGGACTTCTTATGTGTTGATTTAAATACCTTGTACGCGAGGCGAAGAGCGTGTACTTGTGCAAATTGTTGAAAATCACCTTTACTTGAATTGTTCAAATTGTGTTTTCTCCATTGTTTGAATGATTTCAATGCAAGATTAAATCTATGTTAGTTAGAGAAATATGATTAGATAGAATTAACTGCTTAATTGCTTAATTGCCTTAATTGAAATTATGTGAAGCATGTTAGGCCAGAATTTAACTGTTACTTGTATTTGTTATTTCATTCTCTGAATATTTCCTCGAATTGGTTACGTATTCACATTAGGACTGCGGGTTCAATTCCTGGAGATCCTTTGCTACTGATATGATGGACCGCGGGTTCAATTCCCGGAGATCCTTGCTACTGATATAATGGACTGCGGGTTTCTCGGAGATCCTTGCTACTTATATAATGGAATTCCCGTTGATCCTTGCTATTGATAATATGGACTAAGGGTTCGATTCTCGGGAGATCTTTTGTTACTGATATTATAGACTACGGGTTCAATTTTAGAGAGCTCCTAGATATTTAAATGAGATGGACTACGGGTTCAATTCCCGAGAGATCCACTAGTTAGTTGAGAAATACTTGTTGTGTTATTTTCCTTGCTTAGCTTAATTGTCATTGGCATGTAGCTTTTATCCAATTTTGTTGTCATTTCAGATTATTCTCTAATTTACACTATTCAATATTGTTATTATGTTTATTCTTAGTAAGGCCCCGACCTTCCTCGTCACTACTCAATCGAGGTTAGACTTGGCACTTACTGAGTACCGCTGTGGTGTACTCATACCTATTATGCGCATGTTTTTCATGTGCAGATCTAGGTACTTCTGGAAGGACTTTTATCAGTGATCCCAGCGATACATTCGGAGACTTGAGGTATATTTTGCTGCGTCCGCAGGCCGAAGAGTCTCCTTCTATTCTACCTTATAGTTTGCAGTTTCACTTCATGTGTTCAGTTGTGTAGACATTTCTAGATATCAGAGCCATAATTTATGGTCTTTTAGCTTCTATTGCCTGTGAGTTTCCGGGTCTTTGGGAGAATTTTATAATGTTAAGTGTTAAAGTGTATGTGCCATGAGGCAATTTTATACATAGTTTATATTATTCAGTTATGATTATAAATTCCACAAATTTGGTATTACTTCTACAACGTGTTAGGCTTACCTGGTCGTGATGACTGGGCGCCGTCATGACATGTTCACAATTGGTGAACTAGGTTCGTGATAAGTTTGTATCAGAGCTCTAGGTTCATAGGAGTCACGAGACACAAGCCGATTTTTTAGAGTCTCGCTGATCGGTACAGAGACGTCCGTATTTATCTAGAGGGGCTATGTTACTATTTAGGAAAATCTTCATTTCTTTTGAAATCCTTGTCGTGCGACATTTTGACACCAATTCTAAACTTCTGTCTTATATTCGCTCACAGATGGTGAGGACACGTGCTACACGAGAGGACCAGGCACTCGCACCCTACTGTCGCTGTCAGATGCTGGGGCTACGGTAGAGGTCGAGGACGTGCCACGGGGTGCAGCCACAGCACCCGTGCGCACCATCCCTTAGGTACCATCCACAAATCAGGTTTGAGCACAGGCACCTTGTACACCTACTACAGCTACTACTCCAGCGCTCCAGGAGACCCAGGCTCAATTTATGAGCATGTACACTACTTTGGCTCAGGCGGGGTTGCTTCCCCTCGCTACAAGCACATCTCAGGCTGGGGGAGGGGCCCAGACTCTCGCAGCATGCACTCCTGAGCAGAGAGTGCCGATGGAGCAGGTTCCAAAGGTTATTCCTATGCCGCCTCTAGCACCAGTACAACCTAGGGATGGGTCAGTTGCCTTAAAGGACGAGCATCGCAGGCAAGAGAGGTTCAAGAAATATGATCCCCCAATGTTCAGTGGCATAACTTCAGATGACGCCCTGGGATTTTTGGAGGAGTGTCATCGCATTCTCCGTACTATGGTCATAGTGGAGTTCAGTAGGCTTTCTTTCACCACCTTCCAGCTTCGAGGAGCCGCCTATGATTAGTGTTGTACTTATGAGTTGGATAGTACAATTGAGTCTGCCTCACTGACTTAGACACAGTTCTCCGACATGTTTTTGAGGGAGTTTGTTCCCTAAAGCCTTCGAGATTCATGGCGTGTGGAGTTTGAGCATTTGCACCAGGGTGCTATGACAGTATCTGAGTATGCCATTCGTTACACCTGGTTGGCCAGAAATGCACCGGCTTTGATCGCCACAATTCGGGAGAGAGTGCGGAGGTTTATTGAGGGTCTTATTCCGCCCATCCGGTCCCAGCATGGCTCGAGAGCTAGAGATGGATATACCTTATCAGCAGGTAGTGAGCATTGCCAGACCAATTGAGAGTATGCTCGCTAGGGAGCGAGGGGAGAGGGTGGCCAAGAAGTCTCAAGAGTTGGGCCACTACTCTAGTGGCCATACTTCAGTAGCCGGTCATTATGGTAGGGGTTATTCCGGTCGTCCTTGTTACAACCCATATCCACACACGTTAGTTCATTCCATAAGTTAGATAACACAAATCCAAGAAGGAATTATCCTTGAGATGATAAGAAGTTAATCCGATTAATCTTAAGTGATACAAGGATGCATAAGGGTGATTAACAAGTATTAGAAGTTAAACGAATCAAGGATGCTGTAACTCGTACTTTTGGGTAAAACTATAGATGCTTAGTATACTTAGGACGTCATGATTTAAGGTATTTGAATCATATAATATCCGTATCATAAGTCTTGAAGTCAAACGAGTTATAAAACAAAAGTCGACAAAAGTTGTTGCAACTTAGGTTCATAGTTTTACCTAAACTTTAGGTCAAATGTTATTAAGATTTTCTCCCAATATACTTGGAATTATGGGGTTATCTACCCACAAAATTGAATATATATGAGTCTAGTTTCCAACGCATTAAATGGATTATCAATATGACATTGAATAGAGAGATATAGACTTTTTCGTGAGACTGCACAAGCTGCTAGGCAACAAGTAGGTGGGTCAGCTACTTGGTTAAATGTCGGCCCAAAAGAGGAAATTTCGGGTCCGAAAAGGATCCCATTAAAAGGCTTATCTTCTGCAATATATCCCTCTTTATATTTCACAAATAACCAGACCTAAAACCCTGCAAACTTTCTCCCAAAAATTATCCACAAACCCTAATTGATTTTCCCTCTCTTTCAAGTTCAAATTGGGGGTAAACACTAGAGTTTGAAGAACCTATTTAAAGGCTGAGTTTTCCAACAAGTAAGGTGAGTTTACTGCTATATTTCATACATTTATTCTGCTGTGAATTCATGGTAATTCGTTATGTACATGTAAGAACTCACGGGACGGTGATCGGAAGCCGTGAGTTCAAGTTATTCACTTGTAGCAGACTGTTTTGTGGACTGTTTTGTGTTGCTGTTGGGCTGCATTTTTATTACTGTTTTGTGGAGTTTTGGAGGAGGCAGGGTGTGGAGAGACACCATATATATGTTGGGTTGTGGTCTGCTAGTTCTTCGTAATATTTTTGGGTCGTTTGATACGACTATAGTGGCCGTCATATGTATGATGTGATTAGGTTGTGAGTGGACTGTTTTGGGAGGCTCAATATGTTTATTATTGATATTGTTTAGGCTGTTTGGTGATTGTTTTGAATGGTGTGAAGTCATATATATAGGGGAGGTGTTGTCCGTTTCATCACAAAATAGGTTGTGATTGGTACATAATAGTTGCGACGCTTAAACGTTAACGATAGTGTCATTTCTCCTATTGTAGACTAAGGAGTCATGACGTTTGCATAGCTTGAGGTTGTGGCAGTATATACAAGGTATGTGAGGCTATCCCTTTCCTTCTTTTGCACGACTCCGATTGTACATAATGTAATGAACAAGCTTCCAAAGATACTCTACTCTTAGAAGCGAGCAATACTTACATTGTTTCCCCTCTTATGGAACGATTGATGTTGATGTTGCTTCTCTTATTCTTATGTTATCAATCTTGTTGGTACTTCCTGATTCCTATGAGGTTCATAGTGAAGAGTTAGTCCTAATAAGGTGTACATAGGATACCGACCTTACATCACTCCGAAAGGTCTACAATGTGTTTCCATGAGTCGAGCATGCATTATATATATGTATCTATTTTACTCTACCGAGTCGTGTTATAGTCGGCCGGGTACGACACCTATTGTGCAACCATTGATCAGTTGGGTTTTACCGAGCTCCACGTGGCCGGGTACGATTCTACCGAGCCTTATAATGGCCGGGTACATTTTTACCGAGCCTATTACGGTCGGGTACGATATGATGATGATGATGCCCATAGAGGCGTATGTTTTAAAAGATTATGTATTTATACATATGTATCATGCATTTCATGTCAGTAGCCCTCAGAGGTACTCAGATGTTACAGGTTGTATATTTTCTATCCCTGCTTTCATTTTAGCGTGGTAGCTTGTACCATATGTATATAGTTTCTTGATTGTCTGGTCATCCTATGTTATGTAGGTTCATGCAATCATATTTTATTGTTGGTTGTCCATGATCCATGTCTACCATTTATATTGGTCCGTCAGCCTAAAAGATAATAAAGAAGGTTAGATAAAATGTACGTTGGTGCTCGGCAAGTATGGTCGGGTGCCAGTCATGGTCCTCCAGTTTGGGTTGTCATAAACTTGGTATCAGAGCAAGTCTGTCCTAGGGATTGTCTATGAGCCATGTCTAGTAGAGTCTTGATTATGGATGTGTAGCGCGCCACATTTATAATCGGGAGGCTACATGACATCTAGGGTTGTTACCTTCTTCCCGAATCTAGATCGTGCATAGAGTTGAGTCGTAAGTGTTCGTCTCTAATATTCACCTTGTTTTCTTTCAGCGATGCCTTCGACTAAGAAACAAACAATTAGTAGACGGCTTGATACAGCTGCGGGAGAGGGTACCAGTCAGGTGCCCCAAGCCAGAGCAGGCCAAAGTGAGGCTCAGAGTGAGATGCCATCTCATACCTCATCTACTCCGTCTCCTCCGGAGGATATTAGGTGACACCCAGCACATCCAGCTCCTCCGTCTGGCACTACAGACCAGGATATGCGGAGTGCTTTGCAGTTATTGACTAGCTTGGTAGCTGCTCAGGCTCAGAGGCAGAATACAGGTGCTGCTGATAAACCAGTTAGTACAAGAGTTCTTGATTTTATTAATTTAGACCCTCCAGTGTTTACCGGATCAGACCCCAAGGAGGATCCGTAGACTTTTATTGACCAGTACATCGTACACTACGGGTTATGCATGTTAGTGATACAGAGGCAGTAGAGTTGGCTTCTTATCGGCTACGGGATTTAGCGATTCTTTGGTATGATAGTTGGGAGAGATCCAGGGGTCCGAACGCTCTTCCAGCTGTGTGGAAGGATTTTTCTGAGGCCTTTCTTCGTCACTATTTGCCGGCTGAGATACGATAAGCTAGAGCTGATAAGTTCTTGAACCTTAGACAAGGTAATATGAGTGTGCGAGAGTATAGTATGCAGTTTGATTCTTCAGCAAGGTATGCTCCCCATATGGTGGACGAGATGAGTGATAGGGTGCATTTGTTCGTGAACGGGTTGGGACCCCATCTGATAAATGAGTGTATGACAGCCTCTTTGGTAGAAGGCATGGATATTTCCCGTATTCAAGCTTATGCCCAAACCCTAGAGGATCGTAAGCGCCAGCAGAGGGCAGATAGGGAGCAGGATAGGTGCCAGCATAAGAGGGTGAGATTTTCAAGGTATTTTGATGACTTAAGAGGCAGCGCCAGGCCCCAGTCTTCGAGGAGTTCGGCGCCATCTGTAGCTAGTGCTCCTCCACAGTTTCAGAGGCCTCGATATGATCGATCCTATTCTGGTCCAGGTCAGAGTTCGCAGGCATCTAGATAGCAACATCATAGGGATACTAGTCAGACGAAACCCCCAACACCACGTTGTGATCAGTGCGGCAAGGCCCACTTTGGACTGTGCCGTCGAGGTTCTGATGCGTGTTATTCTTGTGGACAGCTTGGCCATATGATGAGGGATTGTCCTAACAGGGGAGGTGATGGTATGGCTCAGCTGACTAGATCTGTGTCTGGTTCTTCCTCATCAGTTCGACCTCCAACATGGGGTTTTTAGCAGTTGACAGGTCGTGGTAGAGGTAGAGGTGCTGGGCCGAGTTCGAGTGGTTCTCAAAATCGAACATATGCTCTAGTAGGTCGACATGACCTCGAGTCGTCTCCAGATGTTGTTACAGGTATATTGTCTGTGTTTTCTTATGATGTATATGTGTTGATTGATCCGGGATCTACATTATCATATGTTACACCCTTTGTGGCTAATAAGTTTGGCATTGAACCTGAATTGATAAGTAAACCCCTTGCGGTATCTACTCCAATAGGAGATTCTGTGATTGCTAGAAGGGTATATAGAGGTTGCACTGTGATGATTTGTAGTCGTCAAACCTCGGAAAATTTATTTGAGTTAGAAATGGTTGATTTTGATGTGATACTGGGAATGGACTGGTTGGCCTCGTGCTATGCAAATGTTGACTATTGTATGAAGATGGTTAGGTTTCAATTTCCTAGTGAACCCGTCATTGAATGGAAGGGGAACATTGCTACATCGAAAGGTAGGTTTATTTCCTATCTTAAGGCAAGGAAAATGATCTCAAAAGGTTACATTTATCATCTTGTTCGCGTTAGGGATGCAGAGGCGAAGCTGCCTACTCTACAATCTATCCCCGTGGTCAATGAATTTCCGGATGTTTTCCCAAATGAACTCCCAGGTCTTCCTCCAGAAAGGGAGATTGAGTTTAGCATTGATGTGTTGCCTGACACTCAACCGATCTCTATCCCTCCATATAGAATGGCCCCGGCAGAGCTGCGAGAGTTGAAGGCGCAGTTAAAGGACTTGCTAGATAAGGGCTTCATTAGGCCTAGCACTTCACCTTGCGGTGCGCCATTCCTATTCGTGCGGAAGAAAGATGGGTCATTACGGATGTGTATCGACTATCGGCAGTTGAATAAGTTTACTATAAAGAACAAGTATCCACTTCCAAGAATTGACGACCTGTTTGACCAACTCCGGGGTGCCAAGTATTTCTCCAAGATTGACTTACGTTCAGGATATCATCAGGTGAGGGTTAAGGAGAAGGATATTCCGAAGACGGCCTTTCGGACAAGATATGGGCACTTTGAGTTCTTGGTGATGTCGTTCGGGCTAACAAATGCCCCAGCAGCTTTTATGGATCTCATGAATACTGTATTCAGGCCCTATCTTGATGTGTTCGTGATTGTATTCATTGATGACATTTTGGTGTATTCTCGTTCGGAGGAGGAACATGCGGGCCACTTGCGGATAGTATTACAGATGCTTCAGGATCGTAAGTTATATGCTAAGCTCGCCAAATGTGAATTCCGGCTGAACTCAGTAGCATTCCTTGGCCATGTGATATCTGACGAGGGTATTAGTGTCGACACTCAGAAGATTGATGCAGTAAAGAATTGGCCGAGACCTACAACACCATCAGAAGTTCCTAGCTTCCTGGGGCTAGCAGGATATTATAGGCGGCTTGTTGAAGGGTTTTCCTCTATATCAGCACCATTGACTAAGTTAACACAGAAAGCTACCAAGTTCCAGTGGTTTAACACTTGTGAACGTAGTTTTCAGGAGCTGAAGGATCGATTGACATCCGCACCGGTGCTCACTCTCCCCTGAAGGAACAGAAGGATATGTGGTATATTGTGATGCCTCAGGTATAGGTTTGGGGTGCGTGTTGATGCGGCATGGGAAGGTGATTTCATATGCATCAAGACAATTGAAGAAGCATGAAAAGAATTATCCAACCCATGATTTGGAATTGGCTGCAGTAATATATGCTTTGAAGATATGGCGGCACTACTTATACCGCGTCCATGTTGACATCTACACAGATCACAAGAGTCTACAATACATCTTCAAGCAGAAAGAGTTGAATTTGAGGCAGCGTAGGTGGCTTGAATTACTGAAGGACTACGACGTCGAGATATTGTATCATCCCGGTAAAGCCAATGTTGTGGCGGATGCTCTCAGCCGTAAGTCAATGGGAAGCTTAGTACATATTGATGCAGGTAGATGGGGGTTGACTAAAGAGCTTCATAAGCTAGCCAATATGAGAATCAGATTGTTAGACTCTGATGAGGGAAGTGTTACTATATAGAATACATCAGAATCATCTTTCGTAGCCGAGGTAAAAGCACGGCAATATGAAGATCCTATCTTACTACGATTGAGAGAGAACATTCAACAGTGTAAAATTATGGCTTTTGAGATCGGAGGAGATGGGGCACTGAGATACCAGGGCCGATTATGTGTGCCGAATGTAGAAGGGTTGCGAGAAAAGATTATGAATGAAATTCATCAATCCCGATATTCCATCCATCCTGGCTCAACAAAGATGTATCATGATGTCAAGGAGCAGTATTGGTGGGATAACATGAAAAAGTCTATTGCGGAATTTGTAGCCCAGTGTCCCAATTGTCAACAAGTAAAGATAGAACATCAGAAACCCGGTGGATTGCTTCAGAATATAGAAATTCCGACCTGGAAATGGGAGGTGATTAATATGGACTTTGTTATTGGATTACCTCGATCTTATCATAAGTTTGACTCTATCTGGGTGATAGTTGATCGACTTACAAAATGTGCTCATTTTCTGCCAGTTAAGACAACTTACTCGGCTGAAAATTATGTGAAGTTGTATATCAAGGAGATTGTTAGGCTTCATGGTGTGCCGGTATCTATTATATCAGATCGGGGAGCTCAATTTACGGCTAACTTTTGGAGGTCTTTTCAGAAAGGTTTAGGCACACAGGTGAATCTCAGCACTGCATTTCATCCGCAGACTGACGGACAGGCTGAACGTACCATTCGGACATTGGAAGATATGCTACGAGCATGTGTTCTAGATTTTAAGGGAAATTGGGATGACCATCTTCCACTCATATAATTTGCCTACAATAATAGCTACCATTCCAGTATTAAAATGGCCCCATATGAGGCACTATATGGGAGGAGATGTAGATCACCGGTTGGATGGTTCGAAGTCGGTGAAACAGAATTATATGGGCCAGATTTGATTCACCAAGCCATTGAGAAGGTGAAAGTGATACAAGAACGATTGAGGACGGCACAAAGCAGGCAAAAGTCTTATTCCGATGTCCGACGTCGTGATCTAGAGTTTGAGGTTGGTGAATGGGTTTTCCTGAGGATCTCACCAATGAAGGGTATTATGCGTTTTGGGAAGAAAGGTAAGCTGAGTCCAAGCTATATCGGTCCGTATAAAATTCTTCAACGAATTGAACAAGTTGCTTATGAGTTAGAATTGCCATCCGAATTAGAATTTGTCCACCCGGTATTCCATGTATCTATGTTGAGGAAATGTATTGGAGACCCTTCTCAAGTTGTCCCTATCAAAGATGTTCAAGTTACAGAGGATCTATCATATGAAGAAGTGCCAGTGGCTATATTAGATCGACAAGTCCGCAAGCTGAGAACAAAAGATGTAGCTTCCGTCAAAGTATTGTGGAGGAACAAGAATATGAAAGAAATGACATGGGAAGCGGAAGAAGAGATGAAGTATAAATACCCTTACCTATTCCAGAATGATGATAACAAGGATGTTGGTGGAACGCAAGATACATTGTGAAGGTGAAATGGCTTTATGAGGTAAGCAATAACTTGAGAACTCTCTTCCCTAATACAAAGTGTTGATATGTAAATAATGTCCATGTCCATAATACTTTGTGTAGCCTTGTGAGGCCATACTTTGAGCTTCACTGCTTGCAAAATTTGCTAGTGACCATTTTATAGGGGAAAATTCACCAAATATTTTCGTTGGAATCCACGATGATTTGGACTCCCCATAAACCCTTACATTTGAGGACGAATGTTCCTAAGGGGGGTAGGGTGTTACAACCCATATCCACACGCGTTAGTTCATTCCATAAGTTAGATAACACAAATCTAAGAAGGAATTATCCTTGAGATGATAAGAAGTTAATTCGATTAATCTTAAGTGATACAAGGATGCATAAGGGTGATTAACAAGTATTAGAAGTTAAACGAATCAAGGATGCTGTAACTCGTACTTTTGGGTAAACCTATAGATGCTTAGTATACTTAGGACGTCATGATTTAAAGTATTTGAATCATATAATATCCGTATTATAAGTCTTGAAGTCAAACGAGTTATGAAACAAAAGTCGACAAAAGTTGTTGCAACTTAGGTTCATAGTTTTACCTAAACTTTAGGTCAAATGTTATTAAGCTTTTCTCCTAATATACTTGGAATTACGGGGTTATCTACCCACAAAATTGAATATCTATGAGTCTAGTTTCCAACGCATTAAACGGTTTATTAATACGACATTGGAATAGAGAGATATAGACTTTTTCGTGAGACTGCACAAGCTGCTAGGTGACAAGTAGGTGGGTCAGCTACTTGGTTAAATGTCGGCCCAAAAGAGGAAATTTCGGGTCCGAAAAGGAGCCCATTAAAAGGCTTATCTTCTTCAATATATCCCTCTTTATATTTCACAAATAACCAGACCTGCAAACTTCCTCCCAAAAATTATCCACAAACCCTAATTGATTTTCCCTCTCTTTCAAGTTCAAATTGGGAGTAAACACTAGAGTTTGAAGAACCTATTTAAAGGCTGAGTTATCCAACAAGTAAGGTGAGATTACTGCTATATTTCATACATTTATTCTGCTGTGAATTCATGGTAATTCGTTATATACATGTAAGAACTCACGGGACGGTGATCGGAAGCCGTGAGTTCAAGTTATTCACTTGTAGCGGACTGTTTTGTGGACTGTTTTGTGTTGCTGTTGGGCTGCGTTTTTATTACTGTTTTGTGGAGTTTTGGAGGAGGCAGGGTGTGGACAGACACCATATATATGTTGGGTTGTGGTCTGCTAGTTCTTCATAATATTTTTGGGTCGTTTGATACGACTATAGTGGCCGTCGTATGTATGATGTGATTAGGTTGTGTGTGGACTGTTTTGGGAGGCTCAATATGTTTATTATTGATATTGTTTAGGCTGTTTGGTGATTGTTTTGAATGGTGTGAAGTCATATATATAGGGTAGGTGCTGTCCGTTTCATCACAAAATAGGTTGTGATTGGTACATAATAGTTGCGACGCTTAAACGTTAACGATAGTGTCATTTCTCCTATTGTAGACTAAGGAGTCGTGACGTTTGCATAGCTTGAGGCTGTGGAAGTATATACAAGGTATGTGAGGCTATCCCTTTCCTTCTTTTGCACGACTCTGATTGTACATAATATAATGAACAAGCTTCCAAAGATACTCTACTCTTAGAAGCGAGCAATACTTACATTGTTTCCCCTCTTATGGAACGATTGATGTTGATGTTGCTTTTCTTATTCTTATGTTATCAATCTTGTTGGTACTTCTTGATTCCTATGAGGTTCATAGTGAAGAGTTAGTCCTAATAAGGTGTACATAGGATACCGACCTTACATCACTCCGAAAGGTCTACAATATGTTTCCATGAGTCGAACATGCATTATATATATGTATCTATTTTACTCTACCGAGCCGTGCTATAGTCGGTCGGGTACGGCACCTATTGTGCAACCACTGATCAGTTGGGTTTTACCGAGCTCCACGTGGCCGGGTACGATTCTACCGAGCCTTATAATGGCCGGGTACGTTTTTACCGAGCCTATTACGGCCGGGTACGATATGATGATGATGATGCCCACATAGGCGTATGTTTTAAAAGATTATGTATTTATACATATGTATCATGCATTTCATGTCAGTAGCCCTCAGAGGTACTCAGATGTTACAGGTTGTATATTCTCTATCCCTGCTTACATTATTGTTCGTATTTATGGTTCTCTGCCTTACATACTCAGTACTTTATTCGTACTGACGTCCTTTTATTTGTGGACGCTGCATGTCGTGCTGCAGGTCCTGATAGACAGGCAGGTGCAGCTCCCCCATCACAGTAGGTTGTTCAGTTCAGCGGTGATTGGCGAGATCCCTTCTCCGGACTTGCCTTGGTTGTGGTATGCATTTTTGTTATAGACATTATGGGTATGTCGGGGCCCCGTTCCGGCTATGTTGCAGCACTTATGTTCCTTTAGAGGCTCATAGACAAGTGTCGACTCATGTATAGTTTGGTATGCTTTGTCGGCTGGTTTTTGTTGTATAGTCTTTCATTTTCGCGTGGTAGCTTGTACCATATGTATATAGTTTCTTGATTGTCTGGTCATCCCATGTTATGTAGGTTCATGCAATCGTATTTTATTGTTGGTTGTCCATGATCCATGTCTACCATTTATATTGGTCTCGTCAGCCTAAAAGATAATAAAGAAGGTTAGATAAAATGTACGTTGGTGCTCGGCAAGTATGGTCGGGTGCTAGTCATGGTCCTCCAGTTTGGGTTTTCACAGTCCTGTTCATTTAGCCTTGCCAGCAGCCGATAGTACTCCAGCTCCACCAGTACCTCATGAGACTTATTATGCTCCCCCAGTTTCTAGCGCACCTCCTGTGCGGGCTACTACATGAGGTCAGTCTAGCGGGAGTGGTCGCAGTCAGTCACAGACACTGCACCCTCCCAGAGCTTGTTATGAGTGCGAGGATACTCGCCACCTAGTTAAGGAGTGCCCCAGAAGCAGGAGGGGTGCACCTTCTCAGACTTTGCAGCCTCAGCATGCTCCACAGGATTAGCAGGCCATCGTTCCAGCTCTAGCTACCACCCAACCTACCCAGCTAGCTAGGGGCGGGGATTAGGGAGATAGACGTTGCCCTTGATGGAGGGGTCGGGCCAAGTTTTATGCTATTTCTGATCATGCTGCGGCTGTCATCTTCGATTCTGTTATTAAAGGTACTATATTGGTTAGTCACAGAGAGACACCAGTGTTATTCGATCCTGGTTCTACTTTTTCATATGTGTCCTCTTATTTTGCTTCGCATTTGGATGTGCCTCGGGATTCTTTAAGTGCCACTGTTTATGTTTCTACTCTTGTGGGAGATTCTCTCATTGTGAAAGCATGTACCGATCGTGTTTGGTCACTATTTCTAGTTTTGGGACCAGGGCTGATCTCTTATTACTCAGTATGGTTGACTTTGACATTATTCTGAGCATGGACTGGTTGTCACCCCATCATGATATTCTTAATTGTCACGCTAAGAGCGTGACGCTGACTATGCCAGGTATTCCACGTATTGAGTGGAGTGGTACTCTAGATACACGTTATCTCTTTTCGTAAAGCTCAATATATGGTTGAGAGGGGGGGTTCTGCTTATCTAGCTTATGTGAGGGATGTCAGTGTTGACACCCCTTGTGTTGATTCAGTCCCAGTGGTACGGGATTTCCCCACTGTGTTTCCAGCTGATCTTCCGGGCATGCCGCCCAATAGAGATATCATTATTGGCATTGATTTGTTGTAGGGCACTCAGCCCATTTCCATTCCCCCATATCGTATGGCTCCTCCTAAATTGAAGGAGTGGAAAGATCAGTTATAGGAGTTGTTGGGTATGGGTTTCATTAGACCAGTGTTTCGCCACGGGGTGCTCCTATTTTGTTTGTGAAGAAGAAGGGCGGTTCTATGCGTATGTGCATTGACTATCGCCAGTTGAACAAATTTACAGTGAAGAACCGATATCCTTTACCTCGTATTGATGATCTGTTTGATCAACTTCAGGGCGCACATGTGTTCTCCAAGATTGGTTTGCGCTCAGGTTATCATCAGTTGAAGATTCGGGAGCAAGATATCCCAAAGATGGCCTTCAGGACTCGTTATGGTCATTACGAGTTCCTCGTTATGTCTTTTGGGCTGACTAACGCCCCAACATCTTTTATGCACTTGATGCACATCATATTTAGGCCATATCTTGACTAATTTGTGATTTTTTTTATTGATGATATTTTGGTATAATCCCGGAGTCGGGAAGATCATGAGCAGCACATGAGGGTAGTGCTTCAGAGTCTGAAGGAGAAGAGATTGTATGTGAAGTTCCCCAAATGTGAGTTCTGGCTGAGTTTTGTGGCATTCCTAGGCCATATGGTGTCGAGTAAGGGCATTCGAGTAGATCCAAGAAATGTGGAGGTCGTGCAGGGTTGGCCTAGGCCCTCGTCAGCTACTGAGATCCACAGTTTCCTTGGTTTGGTGGGTTATTACATAGAGGGGTTCTCTTCAATCACGACCCTTATGACTAGATTCACCCAAAAGGGTGCCCCTTTACAGTGGACAGATGAGTGTGAGGCGAGCTTCCAAAAGACAGCTTTGACTTCGGCCCCAATCTTGATGTTGCCTACCAGTTCGGGGTCCTATACGGTTTATTGTGATGCCTCTCAGGTTGGACTTGGAGCAATATTGATGCAGGACGGTAGGGTGATTGCCTATGCATCCGGACAGTTGAAGGTGCATAAAAAGAACTACCTTGTCCACGATCTTGAGTTAGCTGCCATTGTTCATGCCTTAAAGATATGGCGTCATTATTTGTATGAGAGGTGCCTTATGAGATTTACACTAATCATCGATGTTTGTAGCACTTGCTTAAGTAGAAGGACCTGAATATGCATCAGAGGAGATGGTTAACATTGTTAAAGGATTATGATATTACTATTCTTTATCACACGGGCAAGGCCAATATGGTTGTCGATGCCTTGAGTCACCGAGTGGAGAGTTTGGGGAGTTTGGCATATCTACTAGCCTCAGAGAGACCTATGGCGATGGATGTTCAGGCCTTGGCCAGTTAGTTTGTTAGATTGGATCTTTCAAATCCCAGACAGGTTCTAGCCTGTGTGGTTTCTCGGTCTTCCCTATTTGATCGCATCAGGGAGCGGCAATTTGATGACCCTCATTTGCTTGTCCTTCAAGACAGAGTTCGGTGTGGGGATGCTCGAGATGTTACCATTAGGGATGATGGAGTGATGAGGATGCATGGGCGGATTTGTGTGCCCAATATATATGATCTTCGAGAGTTGATTCTAGCTGAGGCCTATAGCTTGTGATATTCTATCCATCCAGGTGCCACAAAAATGTATCATGACTTGAGGTAGCACTACTGGTAGAGGCTGATAAAGAAGGATATAGTTGACTATGTGTCTAGATGCCTCAATTGCTAGCAGGTAAAGTATGAGCATCAGCGTCTGGGTGGGTTGCTACAACAGATTGAGATCCCAAAGTGGAAGTGGGAGCGTATCACCATGGACTTCGTATCTCGACTTCCACGGATTGTGAGGAAGTTTGATTCAATTTGGGTCATTGAGGATCGGCTTACCAAGTCCTCTCATTTCATACATGTGTGCACTACTTCTTCATTGGAGCAGTTGGCACAAATCTATATCAGGGAGATCGTCTGGTTGCATAGTATTCCAGTTTCAATCATTTCAGACAGAGGCAATCAGTTTACATCACGGTTCTGGAGAGTTGTGCAGCATGAGTTAGGCACTCGAGTGGAGTTGAGCACAACATTTCACCACTAAATGGACGGACAGTCCGAGCGCACAATTCATATTTTGGAGGATATGCTCCGTGCGTGCGTGATTGAGTATGAAGGGTTATGGGATCACTTCTTGCCACTGGCAGAGTTTGCTTATAGCAACAGCTATCAGTCCAGCATTCAGATGGCGCCGTATGAAGCCTTATATGGTAGGATATCTAGGTCCCCGATGGGTTGGTTTGAGCCGTGCGAGGCCAGATTATTGGGCACAAAGATGGTTCAGGATGCGATGGACAAGGTCAAAGTGATTTAGGATAGATTCCGTACATCCCAGTCCATATAGAAGAGTTATGTGTACAAGAAGGTTCGCGATGTGGAATTTATGGTCGGCGAGCGAGTTTTACTTCGGGTCTCACCTATGAAGGGTGTCAAGAGATTTAGGAAGAAAGGGAAACTGAGTCCGAGATTTATTGGGCCTTATGAGATTTTGAGGCGAGTTGGGGAGGTTGCTTATGAACTTGCCTTACCTCCCAGCCTAGCTGGAGTTCATCCGGTATTTCATATTTCTATGCTCCAAAGATATCACGGTGACCCGTCGCACGTATTGGATTTCAGTTCAGTCCTGCTAGACAAGGATCTATCTTATGTTAAGGAGCCAGTGGCCATTTTGGACCGACATATCAGGAAATTGAGGTCAAAGAACATCACTTCGGTGAAGGTCCAGTGGCGGGGTCAGCCAGCGAGGAGCCGACTTAGGAAATCGAACAAGATATGCGCAACCAGTACCCCTATCTTTTTTCTACTTCAGGTATGTTTTCTATGCTCGTTAAATGACAAATGAATGTTTAAGTGTAGGAGGATGTAAAGATCCGGCCGGTCATTTTTGGAATTTATGCCCCGTTTTCCCATTTACTGCTTTCCCTAAGTTCATTTCTTCCATTTTAGTTTGCTGGGATATTCGGTGTTAGGATTTGGAGTGTTTTGGGACACTTAGTCCCTAAATGAGAGCTTAAGAGTTGAAAAATGGTCTGTATTTGGAGCTATGTGAAGACGACATCGGAATGGAAATTTTATGGTTCCGTTAGCTCCGTTAGGTGATTTCGGGGTTGGGAGCGTGTTCGGAATGTCATTTGGAGGTTCATAGATCATTAAGGCTTGAAATGCCGAAGTTTGAATTTTTAATGTTCTGGTCTGATGGTGAATTTTTTATATGAGGATTGGTTTGGGATTTTGGAAGTTGCTGTAGCTCTGTCATGTCTTTTTGGATGTTTGTGCAAAATTTCAGGTCATTCGGACATGTTTTGGAAAGGATTTTGATCAAAAATATGTTTGGTTAGAATTTGAAGTTCTTAGGCTTGAATCTTTGATTAATGCGTGTTTCCGATGTTGTTTTAGGTGGTTTAAGGACTTGAGCAAGTTTGAATGATGTTATGGGACATGTATGTAGGTTTGGTTGAGGTCCCGGGGGCCTCGGGTGTGTTTCAGATGCCCAACGGGTTGTTTTTGGAACTTGTTGAATTGCTGAACTGTTGGTATCTGGTATCCTTCTATGCGATCGCATCCTTCCATTCGCGATCGCATAGAGTAATTCTGGAGGGGGCCAAAAACTCCTTCACTGCGATCGCATACTTCAACTCCGTGATCGCGAAGCTTTGTGTCCTCCTCTAACATGAATGCATTACCCCTGTCGTAATTGCGTAGGATTAGTTTCTCCTCTTACGCAATCGCATAGCCTTCTGTCGCGATCGCATAGACCAATATTAGGGCCTTCATTTTTTTTCTTCCCAATCGCATCTCCCTTCCTGCGATCGCATTGAACAAAGGACCTAGGCAGATATAAACTTTTCAAAATGAGAGTTCCTCTATTTTTAACAAAACTAAATCTAAAGAGCTCGATTTTGGTAGATTTTTCGAAGGATTTTCAGAGGCAACAATTAATGATTCCTTACTCTCTTATGATTAATACCCACAAATCTAACCTCAAATTCAACTTTTAATTTCGGATTTTGAATGAAATTTAGGGTAAACCTAAGACCTAATTGTGATGATTTGAAGGGGCTTTGATCTCCAATTTGGGAGATTTTTATATGGTTAGACTCGTGAGAGTATGAGGGTTCTGAAAATGTAAAATATTTCGATTCTGAGATGTTGGCTGGAGGGGCATTTTGGTCATTTTACCTATTTTCGCGCCCTAGCTTTAATTTTAATAGTGGAATCAGTTGTTTGCAATATTATTTACGATTTGTAATTGAATTGAATAGATTTGGGCCATTTGGAGGCAAGGGCCACATTCCCTAGTTGATTTTGTAGCGGTTCGAGGTAAGTGGCTTGTCTAACCTTGTGTGAGGTACCTCTTCCCTTAGGACTTCTTGTGTGTTGATTTAAATGCCTTGTACGCGAGGCGATACTTGTGCGAATTGTTGAAAATCCACTTCACTTGAATTGATAAAATTGTGTTTTCTCCATTATTTGACTGATTTCAATGCAAGATTAAATCTATGTTAGTTAGAGAAATATGATTAGATAGAATTAACTGCTTAATTGCTTAATTGCCTTAATTGAAATCATGTGAAGCATGTTAGGCCTGAATTTAACTGTTACTTGTATTTGTGTATGTCATTCTCTGAATATTTCCCCGAATTGGTTGTCTATTTACATTGGGACTGCGGCTTCAATTCCTGGAGATCCTTTGCTACTGATATGATGGACTGCGGGTTTAATTCCCGGAGATCCTTGCTGTTGATATAATGGACTGCGGTTATAATTCTTGGAGATCCTTGCTACTGGTATAATGGACTCCGGGTTCAATTCTCGGAGATCCTTGCTATTGAAATTATGGACTACGAGTTTGAGTCCCGGGAGATCCTTTGTTACTGATATTATAGACTACGGGTTCAATTCCCGGGAGATCCTAGATATTTAAATGAGATGGACTACGGGTTTAATTCCCGGGAGATCCACTGGTCAGTTGAGAAATACTTGTTGTGTTATTTTCCTTGCTTAGCTTAATTGTCATTGTCCTGTAGCTTTTATCCTATTTTGTTGTCATTTCAGATTATTCCCTGATTTACTTTGTTCAATATTGTTATTATGTTTATTCTCAATAGGGCCTGACCTTCCTCGTGACTACTCAATCGAGGTTAGGCTTGGCACTGACTGAGTACCGTTGTGGTGTACTCATGCCTCTTCTGTGCATGTTTTTCATGTGCAGATCTAGGTACTTCAGGCCGGACTTTCTATCAGTGATCCAGGCGATACATTCGGAGACTTGAGGTATATTCTATCGCATCCGCAGGCCGAAGAGTCTCCTTCTATTCTACCTTATAGTTAGCAGTTTCATTTCATGTGTTCGGTTGTGTAGGCATTTCTAGATGTTAGAGCCATAACTTATGTTCTTTTAGCCTGTGTTGCTTGTGGTTTTCCAGGCCGTTGGGAGAATTTTATAATGTTAACTGTTAAAGTGTATGTGCCAGGCGACACTTTTATACATTGTTTATGTTATTCGGTTATGATTATAAATTCCGCAAATTTGTTATTACTTCTGTAATGTGTTAGGCTTACCTGGTCGCGACCGGGCGTCGTCTTGACGTGTTCATAATTGGTGAACTAGGATCGTGACAACAACTCACTTATTCATGAACTCAGGTGAGTAAAACTCTTTATTGTCAATTACCCTACAGTGGTAATTGGTAAGAAGTGAATGGTTAATTCTCTTCTTCCTCTATAGCAACAATAATTTCCATGTTTAGGTGTGAAACATTAATTAAAATACACTGGTTGTTATAGAATCGATTCTTTGACTAGTGTCAATTGGACTGGGGCCTACGTAATGGCTTGAGAAGTTTTGAGATAAGCTGATGTAACCCTTTACTAAAGTGTTCTAACTCACAAAACCACGCATACAAGGTATTTGATGAATTGCAAGAGTTTATCTTTATTTAATTAGAGCGAGTGAGTACCCATTAATTTAGAATTGTTATAGCAAAAGTTTAGATAATCTATTATGTCATATATGCTTAAATTTTAGATTTTTGTAGTGTTCTTATATGCTATTTCCATGTTGAAAATTATGAAGAAGAAAGAATCTTTAGAAATATTTTTATATGTTTATTTCATTCTTATGCCATGCTTTACATTTAAGGACCCCAATATGAGCATGTAATAATGTTCTATAAAGAAAAGATTTAGACTTGAAAAGTCACTAGAAGAAGTTTTACAAAGAAAAGTTTTTTGGGGAGTACCCTTTATTCTGAGAAAGGATCATCGTCCAGGCCGAGGGTCCAGACCAAAGTGTTGATGTCACGACCCCAAACCCTATCGTGATGGCGCCCAACCCAATGGCTAGGCAAACCCGACCAAATACGCTCTTAACCCGAGCTTAGAGCTCAAAATCACTTATTTAAAAATCTTTAACAGTTTATGTCACACCTCCTTTTTCTGGCACACGCAAGGGCGCAAGTCGCAAAGGAGTTTTTTCTATTAAAGGACAATCGAAACGAGATTCGTTTATTAAGAGATTCAAAGTCGCCACTTGGGAGATTTATGGAGTACCAAGTCATATGTTGAATCCTGAATCGAGGAAAAGATTGACTCTGTATTACAGTCCGCGAACAAGAAATCCGGATAAGGAATTTTGTTAACCCGGGCGAAGGTGTTAGGCATTCCGAGTTCCGTGGTTCTAGCATGGTCGCTCAAATATCATATTCAGCTTATTTATCTGATTTTAAAACATGTCGAAACTTATTTAAAATAAAACTAAAGCCAAAAGTGAAAGTTAAAGCTAAAGTTTAAAGGAAAAGTAAAAGCAAAAGCAAAAGCAAAAGTTAAAGAGAAAAAGTAAAATTTAAAGCTAAAGTTAAAGCAAAAGCTAAAGCAAAAGTAAAAGCTAAAGCGAAAGTTAAAGCAAGAGTTAAAATTAAAGCAAATGTTAAAATTAAAGTAAAAGTTAAAGCAAAAATAGTAAATTTCGTAGTTGTAACACGGTTGCTCAACTATGATATTTTGCTTAAATTATCTAATTTTAACACTCATGAAATTATACCCTGTTAAATCTTTTAACGCTTTTATTATTATTATTATTATTATTATTATTATTATTATTATTATTATTATTATTATTATTATTATTATTATTATTATTATTATTATTATTATTATTATTATTATTATTATTATTATTATTGTTGTTGTTGTTGTTGTTGTTGTTGTTGTTGTTGTTGTTGTTGTTGTTGTTATTGTTGTTGTTGTTGTTATTTTAACAAAGAATTGCAACATCGTGAAAACGTATTTCTAACCACGTCACAATCAATGTACCCGTGGTTATCGACACATTCCAACTCCGTTGAGATTTGGGTTTGGGTCACATAAATGTGCACCCAAATTTAAGAAAGTAATATCATTAAAAGCGCGCCTAAAGAATCTAACGCATTATTTTATTTTTAAATTTTTTTGGGAAGGACATGAAATTTGCTAAACGGCTTGTCCCGAAGTCTAAGTATTTTTAATTAAGTAATTAATGAGGGTCCCGCAATTGTATATTCGATTTGGCGAGGCTCGTCTCATTTATATTATTAAAGACCATTCCTAAAGCAAGCTAAATTTTTCTATTCTTTATTAGTCTCTATAGGCTAATTAATTCACAAATATAAATTCAATCCTCGAATTCAAGTTCGGATTCAAACAAAAGGGACCATTTTAGCTTGAACCCGCTACCTAATCCAAAATATAATTTTATATTTAAGAAGTAATTTTCTATATCCTAAGGCTCGCATATCCGTGTGTGGTCGGCCTAAGCATACTCCTAGCGAATAATATAATAAAATGAAACAAATGGAATAACTAGATATTAATTTACTTTCAAATTATGCTCAGATTATGTTTTTAGCTTTTCACTTGATTTGGCCGAACCCGATTCCTAACGCATGGAACAAATTAATTGCTAATGAGTTGATCGCCCCCCCCCCCCCCCAAGTCCAACAACCCTTTATGATAAGCATAAATCAAGCCAAACAAATAACTAATAAGCTTCTAAACAATTGTTCATGGACAAATAAATTGCCGATACATCATGGTTACATCTAAGCTTTAGGCTACTCTCAACACATTGACATCATAAAAGTACTCAATAGCATCTAAAAGGATTAAATAATCACAACTTAACATACAAACAACTGTTGAAGACCCAAATACACAAACTAATTTTCAAGCAAACTTCACATAGCACATTTTTTTTCTTTTCCTTTGTTAAAATAACAAACTCAATACATAATATCAAATACTTAATAGGAATCTAACTAAAAAGAAACTAAGCAATCGATTTTTCTCATAATAAAAAAAGTGAATAAAATGATGTAGTAAGGTTACTGAATTCCGGAAGAAGCACTGTGATATTAAAAATTAATTATAACTACCCAACATTTTTTGTATCACTTTAATCCTCTGAAGCCTTATTTATTAGAGAATTAGTCATGGATTAAACCAAAAGGAATTCCAAGGAATTCATTGGTTTGTTAGTGAATCAATTTTAAGGAATGTATTCCTTCATTTCAGATGTAGTACGTTCAAAATAAATTAAAATCTTTACAAACACCTTCCACACTTTAGTTACAATTGAATAAGTACTCGATTAAAGCTCCTACACTTAGAGGGTAAGATTACTCAAGGCAAATTCTAACATTAAAAAAATTACTACGAAAGATGATTACTGTGGACGTCTTAGTTTTTAAAGATGATTAATGTGAATAGTCAGAGGCGGAACTAGGATTTGGAGTGTGTGGGTTTTAAAACTTAGAATTTGATTATGACCTAAAACTAATATACAATATCAAACTGACTAAAGAATAAGTATTGATATTTAATATATATTTAAAAAGTAAGAAAGACAAACACAATATATGAATATAAATATATCATTTCAATTGCACTCGACGAGTTGTCATGTTTTGAAAACAATCAATGATCGCATCATTAGATACACTTTCAAAGACTTCATCCTCTATAAAACAAACTAAACAATCATTCAAAAAGTCATCACCAATCCTACTTCGCAAATCATTTTTAATAAACTTCATTGAAGAAAAAGCCCTTTCAACTGTTGCAGTAGCGACATGTAATATCAAACTCAAATTCACAAGCAAATAAACAAGTCCCCATGTCTTGTGAATATTTGTTTTAACCAATGTCTTCGACAGATTACCAAGTCCTTTCAATTTAGAGAATGCATTGTCCATTTCTCGCACATAGTCAATATAGTTGTCAAGCTCATAACTAAGATCTTCAAGCTTAGAAGCAGTGAATTTGGATAATATGTAGCAAGTTTCATAATTTTGTTTTTATCATAATTCACAAAAGAATCATTGGGACTCAAACTAGCCATACCAAGAAGCAGAGAAGTATTCACTTCACTAAAATGACTGTTAAGCTCCGAAAGTTGCAAATCAATAGTAGCACAAAAATATTCTACATACAAATGATGGGAATATGTAACAATTGAGCTTTTACTCTTCGACTTTCCCAGTGCATACTTCTCATCCATTTTTAGGATTACAATACCATTCTTATCACAAAACGAAGAGACATCTTCTATCAAAGAATTCCATTTAGATTCTCTCATTGTTTGCAATTGTCTCTTTGTGAAATCAACAAGTTTCATTGCACTAACGATATCTTGATCTTTTTTTTGTAGAGCCGTATTCAAATCATATGTAATTGCCATTGGTTTTAACATCAATTGTAATATACAAACGAACTCATAAGATCTTATATCTTCCACTAGACTTTTGGCTAAAGCTTTCTCCTGATAATTTGAACTCTCATTTGTAAAAACTCCAAGTATATGAACAATCGATGAGAATAAAGAAATAAAGTTACGCAATGTCTTCAAGTGAGATCCCCAACGAGTATCACCTGGTCTTTGAAGCCCAAGTTCTTAATTTAATCCACTCCATGTATGAATTTCACCAAGCACTAATAACTCATTTAATTTTTCAGCTTGATCATCTCTAATCATCTCTCTACGCTTATAAGAACCTCTAACAACATTCAAAACATTAGCAAGAATGTCAAAAAAATTATTTATATCTTGGTATTTTTTTTTTTGCAACAGCTATAAGAGTCAATTGCAACTCATGAGCAAAGCAATGTATGCAATGTGCCGAAGGATTATCTTTTAGAATCAAAGTTTTAAGACCATTGATGTTACCTTGCATGTTACTAGCTCCATCATACCCTTGTCCCCGTATGAGAGATGAACTCAATGAATGTTGTAACAACAAAGAGTATATTTGTTTTGTGATGCATGTGCAGATGTATCTTTAACATAAACAAGGCCAAGGAATCGCTCAATAAGTTCACCATCTTTATTGACATAGCGCAGAACAAGAGCCATTTATTCCTTATGAGAGACATCTTTAGATTCATTAACTAATATCCTAAAAAAATCATCATTCAAGTCTTCAATAATTGCTTTCACCGTTTCTTTTGCACATGAATTCACAATATCTTTCTGAATATCAGGAGATGTCATGGTGTTATGTGATGACCCGGCCCGTCATCACAGGAATTACCACCCCGTTATGTTGTAATTATATGTTTTATGCTTTTATATCAGTGTTAGAGTTTATCGGGTGAGTTAGGAGTGAATTGGATTGAAAATGAGGCATACAACCTTTTTGAAGGAAACTTGAATATGAAAAGTCAACTAGGAGTTGACTATTTAGTTAGAGGGCTCGAAATCGGATTCTGATGATTCATTTAGTTTCGGGAGGTTATTTGTGACTTAGGGGAACGATCGGAATTGAATTTGGAGGTCCGGTGTAGAAATAGGCTTGAATTGGCTAAGGTTGAATTTTGGCAAAATCCGAACAGTAGGTGAGATTTTGATCCGAGGGTCAGAATGGAATCCCGACAATTCCTGTAGCTTCGTTATGTGATTTTGGATATGTCCGTAAATTTTCAGGTCATTCGGACGTCGTTTGGTCGGGTTTTTGATCGAATGTTAGTTTTAGAAGTTATGAAGAAACTTAGGCTTGAATCTGTGTGTAATTGGTGATTTTGATGTTTGGGATGGTGTTTTTATTCTTGGAACAAGTTCGTATCATGTTTTGGAGTATGTTGGTGATTTTCGTTGGGGTCCCGGGGGCCTCGGGATGAATCCGGACCATCATCCGACATTTTTGGAACATGAAAAGTCTGTTGTAAATTGCAGATCACTGTGCAGAAGGCTAAGCCTTCGCGTTCGCGAGGGCAATGCCGCGTTCGCATAGGCTGGGGCCAGTTTGCCATCGTGTTCGCGAGGTAACATGCCGCGTTCCCGTAAGAGGAAGTTGGGAACCATCGTGTTCGCGATGGCGCAGGTCGCGGACGCGTAAGAGGAAAAGGTAAGGCATCGCATTTGCGTGGACTGGGACGCGTTCGCGTAGAGTAAAAATCCTGAGATTGGGGAGTTGGCCTTCGTGGACGCATGACTTCACGTCACGTTCGCGATGAAGAAAAGGGCTAAGGCATCGCGTTCGCGTGAGAGGCATCGCGAACGCGATGAAGGAATTGGACTGGCAGTGAATTAAAAACCAGAACAGAACCAGTCGCATGTTTCACACCCCAAAATACCATTTTTGAGTTCTAAGAGAAGGTATTGACGTGTAATTGCTGCTAAATCATCGGGGTTTCGTCGGAGGTAAGTTTTTTGGCTTAATTACATCATTTTAACATGAAATCCTTGGTTAATTCTGTCTAAATGGAAGATTTAAGGTGGGTTTGAGCCCTAGGCCTAAAATTGAAGAAAACACTGATTTGAGTGGGCAAATGGAGTCCGATTTTGGTAAATGTTATATACCTAGACTCGTATCGAGATGAGGATTCCGAATATGTGACTTTTGTAATTTTTTGAGAAGCGTACCGAAAGTCGGGTTTTGGCAACTTTGTGAATTTCGGTGTAAATTGAGTTGTTTTGACTGGGTATCATTCCATTGGTCTAATTTGATGTGTATTTACTGTATTTGATCAGATTCTACGCGTGCGGAGCTTGATTCTCGTGTCAAGGGCATTGCGGAGTAGTCGTCGCACTGTATTGAGGTGAGTAATAGATGTGGGTGATTACCAGCGGGTTCGAAATCCCGGTATACCACTTTGTGACGCTGTATAGCGACGAGACACGTACTCTCTTGTGAGTACGGGGTCGATTGTGATTTGGGGACTATGGTTTAGTCCGACCTATTGTTACTATATTATGATATTGGCTATTTTTGAGCCGTCGAACCTCCTTCTCGGATGGTTGCATACTATATTGTGATATTGGCTACTCTTGAGCCAATGAACCTCCTTCTTGGACGGTTGAGTATACTTGTCGGCTGTGAGCCAGTTATTGGATCCCGCGAGAATCGTTATCATTGTCTTATGATATTGACATGCTAATTTACTACCAGTCCGTAGCTATTTCTATTATCATGCTATTTCCAATCTCTAGAACTTGATATTACTGTTTTCCAACTGAAAAATGATAAAAGGGTTTTCAAAACTACATTTGAGACTGCAAGGCTGTATTTGCATATTAGCTGACTAGTAGTGGATCGGGCTACACCGCTGCAACAGTATATATGTCGGACCGGACTGCACGCCGCAGTAATATTGTGCTTGGGCTGTGAGCACGGGTACCCAAATTGGATCGGACTACGCGCCGTAGCGGTCATTTCATGCATTGCATTGCATTTAGCTACATCCGCTAGTTGTTATACTATGTTGTTGATATTTTGTTGGTTCTCTACTGTTGATATTGAACTGTTACAGGGTATTGGTTACGGCTTTACATAGTGCTTTATTGTGGATTTCTTATCTACGCCGTCTTACCCCTGTTTATTACCACTGAGTCTGGCAGTACTCATTTTACTCCCTGCACCTTGTGTGCAGATCCAGGTACCTCCCAACAGTGATCCGGTAGCTGTGCAAGGCGACTTCTGTAGGATATCCGAGGTAGCTGCAGAGTCAGCAGGACCCAATATTCATTCCTACTATCTTTTGATTCTGTATTGCTATTTCTTTCCGCACTTGGTATCTTGTAAACCATTATTACACTTATGTTCATTAGAGGCTCATGACTCTTGACCCTTCAGTCTATGGGAGTTGGTATGTGTTGGGACTTGGTTCCCCATTTTCGATATATATATCACTGTTGTTTCATGTGTTTGATATGTTAATTTGGGATAAAGCGAGCTCCTAGCTCCGTTATTGTTATTGAGTGGTCAGGATGGCCTAGCAGTGTGCTTGGCACCATCGCGGCCGGATTTGGGGTCGTGACAAGTTGGTATCAGAGCCTATGTTTAATAGGCCTCATGAGTCTTGAGCCAGTTAGTAGAGTCTTGTGGATCGGTACGGGGACGCCTGTACTTATCCTCGGGAGGCTGCGAACCATTACGAAACACTTCACACTTCTTAGAATTCTTATCGTGCGTACTTGATTCAGCTTGAGATATACTTTTGAAAATTCCTTCGGCACGTCTGTGTACGCATCGAGTGCTCAGTAATATAATTGCCTTATGGCTTGTGATTTCCCCGATCGAGGGGCGAGACATAATCTCTGTGAGTTCATGTTGGGCCAGTCGGAAAGGCTTGAGGCTGGACCTTGTTTATGACTTGAGCATCGAGGTGCTGATTTTGTGAGTGGTGGCAATAGATAATGTACTGAGGGTTGGAAACCTTATTTTTTCACTATGCAGTGCTGTGCTGAGATGATACACGCCTCATGTGACGAGCGTGGTGGTATTGTGACTGGGGATTTGGACTTGATCCTTCCCGATTGATAGATTACTGTGTATAATGACTGAGACTGGGCTCATATCTATGTATTTGGGCTAGTAGCCATGTTTGGGGCCTTGTGCCGATTTGTAAAGTATTAGGGAGGGTTAATAATGGATGAGCTATTAATTGTTCGACTCTTATCTAATTTGTTGTGTAGCCCCGAGCTATGGGCGTGGTGAATAGTTACCATATCTCTTAATTGGAAGGTAAAGTGCCTTATGTGTAGTGGAACGAGTTCAAACTCAGGAAGACTAAAGTGATTATGCTATGTGTATCCTCGTGGAAGGTATTGTACTGAAATGCTAAATTGAGGCGAGGTAGGTGGGTTGATTCTCATGTGTAATTGAAAGGTATTTGATATGTGTTATGATTTGAGCAGGTACAACGTATGTTCATGTAACAATTATGATAATATGATTTGTGTAGTATTGAAACTAAGTTTGTCAATATGCCTTATGATGTCTTATCGAGTTGTGAATGTATTGTTAGGATGGTTTTGGTGATTCTCTGGCAGGTGGATAGGCCAATTTACAAAGGTAACTTTGCCGAAATTTTTGGAAAATTTAGGACTTAGAAAAGATTTTTGTCACCTAAAGAGTGAGCTCAACTGTTGTGTGTGAATGAATACAAGAATTGCAAAAGAGTTAATATTTCTGATGATTCAAATCTCCGCCGAAGCTTGTAAATGACTTGAGTTTAATCTAACTAGATCTTTTTGGCATCATTTGAGTAAGAATGCTATAAGTGGCTAAAAGTGCTTTGATGTATGGCCCCGAGCTAAGTTGGGGAGGTTGTTATTGATTAACTGATTGCACTGTTGTGTGCTGTGTTGGCTCTGTCTCGAGGTATGTTGGAAAAATTTTGATTTAAGGTTATGGAGCTTTGTAGATGTGAAGAAATACTAGGATGTTGTGAACTTATGTTGGTAAAGAATGTTCGGTGTATGGAAAAGAAAGATAGCTAATTGTATCTGTATGTAATCATGTTCTGCGGTGTCAGAGTTCTAGCAAGGCATGAGTGGTTCTGTTCAATAAGATAGTTGAACTACAGCCGAGTAAGGGTGAATGACGCTCGGGAATTGTTTTACAGTGTTTAAGATTTTGCTTGTAACAGTCAGGTGTCTTAAGATTGTGCGTGTGGCTAAGGACGGTGGTTTCGTTTGAAGAGATCAAGATTTGAGTTATATTATATGAATGATGGGATTCTATGTAACTGTATTGGAAGGTAATGATAATGAATTCAAATCGCAGGAAGTTATCGAAAATAATATGTTGTAGAAGGTGGTACTTCTGGGAGACATTGAGGGAGTATTCGGTGGCCTATGGGTCTTATGTACAAGTCTAGTGTGGTAACATTAGTTGATGTATTATGGTGCTACGGTAATGGCTAATATTAAATTAAAGACAAATCAGAAAGGAAACTGGGTAGATGGAACAACTTGTTAATAAACCGAAACGGTATGATAAGGAATACGATTAATTATTGGTATGTGATTGAAGTAATGAGTCTTGCAGATATTGTGCAACAAAGCTTTTGAGTGCTGGCAGTTGTGTAACTCGATATGGGTATAAGGACTCAGTCCTGGCAGTTTAACTTATGCAATGTAATTGGGAGAAAGAGTTTATGATGTATTTTACCGTGGTTTGAAAATGAGTGTATTTCTTGTTTGTATGCAAAGCTTGGAATGTGTGATGACTTTTCTCTATATGTGATCATGAAAGTCCTTGACTAGGTGAGTGCGCCGATATTTGCGGCGTAGGAAAGGGATATGAATTTCCATGTTGTCTTAGTGTGGTATGGTATATGCGATGTGTTATGGAAAGTTGATAATGGCATATTCAAGGTTTTGAGATCAGTTCATAATATATGGGGAGTCATTAAAATTATTTACCAGCGCGGGCAGCTGCAGGTGATTTAAAGAATCGATCTTTCTAGTGATTAAGGAAAATGGTACTGTTATTCTAGTAATTTGGCAGGGTATATGGTCCAAAAGGACAAGGTAATGTAAAATGATAATATCTAGTGGTATGGTGGTATTCTCTTGTTGGATCGACCGTAATAACTGAGTCGTTGATGGCATAGTGAAATTTCTGAATGGCTTTCGTGGTATGAAGGGACGCTTGATGTGTGTTATGTATTCGTACGGTGGAGTACAGGAATTAGGCATAGTGATTCATGTGTTATATATGTGTTGGAGACTTGAAATTCTCGATAGTCCGCCTATGCAGTGGCTGTATATCGTGTGTATCGGCACCGTTTAGTGATTATTGGAAATCGGAAGCCCTAGCGGCTCTTTCTTAACTTGATATGACGAATTTAGATTATGATACTTGATTGCTGACTGGCTGTCATGGGTCAGGTTGGCTAGACTAAGGTGATATGGACTATGATGGAATAGCACAAATTACGTAGCAGAGTGCATCAGCGTATGCTCTAGCGGGGTAGTTGTACCTCAGGACCAGCGGACGGCTAGTGGGTATTGCTTTGTCAGTTGGGCCTTCATGGCGGATATCAGTGCAGAGGTTTCTACCATGGATTCAGTTCCGGTATTAGGGAACTTTGTCGGATGCATTTTTTGTGGCTGAACTTGAGGCTATATATGTTTTACTATAATGAGCAACTTGACCCGACGCGCATTTCTTTAGCGAGGGTTCTATATGGATCGGGTGGTGCGCCGCCACATGTATGGTTATTTGGATCGGGTGGCACACCGCCACGGTTATGGTATCTGGATCGGGTG
Source organism: Nicotiana noctiflora (assembly GCA_032618575.1). Classification (NCBI taxonomy): domain Eukaryota; kingdom Viridiplantae; phylum Streptophyta; class Magnoliopsida; order Solanales; family Solanaceae; genus Nicotiana; species Nicotiana noctiflora. The sequence continues at coordinate 182,679 of JASVEL010009810.1, forward strand.
GCACGCCGCCACGGGTATGTCATTGGAGCGGGTTGCACGCCACAACAGTGTAATGTGAAAATAGAGTTAGTTATATGTTACCTGGTATACAATACTTCCCGGCTTCTGAGGAAAAGTCCGTATTGAGTATCGCATGGTGAATGGCACATCGTTTGTGTCATTTCAGGATTTGATAGCATATATTAATTGTTTCACCGTGGGTGAGATTGATTGCTTGGGTTCATACCTAAATATGTGCGTGGCTGACCGTTTTGAGCTTGGTAAATTGAGGTGCTCCATGAGCAATGGTGTTTGGATAGAATCATGAATCGTGGCAAGGCCACGTGATGTTATGACCTCTCGAGGAGGATTCAAGTACTCTATTTCTATAATGCGAGACGCGATCTCAGCTCTATGTTATGATGGCACAGAGGAATTGAATTGCAGCTCTGTTGCTGGAGACAGTTGTCATGATTTGAGCTGTGTTCGGATGTCTCTATTTGAGCCTGTGTTGTGCTCGTCGCGGCTTAGGCCGGTGTTGAGGTGACATATCACCAGTGCGGTGTGTTATAATCGAAATGATCATTTGAGTTATTATGGAGAGCGAGCATATGTGATTTCAGTGGGTTAGAAAGGTAATACCGAGATTTGGGTCCGAAATCTGTTATAGTATCAGTTAAACGTGAAATGGATTCATGAATGGTTGACCTGAGAGATGGGTTCGATATATCGTGTGTTCGGTTGCCGTGGGCATGATATGAAGGTGTTGGAACAAGACTCTATCTAATGAAAAAGGATTTTCAGTTGGTATTTGGTTATCGTGGGAAATTATTGAGATTAGAGACTATTGTCTCGAGTGATTGGGTTGTTTGATATATCATATGATCTCACCCGGAGTGGTAAGTGTGGGTTATTGCAGTGGATTCTAGTGTATCCTGAGTATAGGCATGGGATTAGCAATTGGTATATGATTTCGGAAAGTGCAATGTGGTTTATGGTTCAGATGGTCTGTGAGATTTCAGCTATATGGTGTTTTCAGGCTTATGAGAGATAGGGTGACGTGTGATCACCCGAATATATGTTTGGTAAGGTCATTCAGCTATTGGGTTGCTTCTAGTACAACTTTGGGTCCGCTCGAGGATGAGCGTTTGTTTAAGTTGGGGAGAATGTGACGATCTGGCCCGTCGTCACGGGAATTACCACCCCGTTATGTTGTAATTATATGTTTTATGCTTTTATATCAGTGTTAGAGTTTATCGGGTGAGTTAGGAGTGAATTGGATTGAAAATGAGACATATAGCCTTTTTGAAGGAGACTTGAATATGGAAAGTCAACCTGTAGTTGACTATTTAGTTAGACGGCTTGAAATCGGATTCTCGTGATTCGGTTAGTTCCGGGAGGTGATTTGTGACTAAGGGGAGCGATCGGAATTGAATTTGGAGGTCCGGTGTAGAAATAGGCTTGAATTGGCTAAGGTTAAATTTTGGCGAAATCCGAACGGTAGGTGAGATTTTGATCCGGGGGTTGGAATGGAATCTTGACAATTCATGTAGCTTCGTTATGTGATTTTGGATATGTCCGCAAATTTTCAGGTTATTCGGACGTCGTTTGGTTGGGTGTTTGTTCGAATGTTAGTTTTGGAAGTTTTGAAGAAACTTAGGCTTGAATCCGTGTGTAATTGGTGATTTTGGTGTTTGGGATGGTGTTTTTATTCTTGGAACAAGTTTGTATCGTGTTTTGGAGTATGTTGGTGGTTTCCGTTGGGGTCCCGGGGGCCTCGGGGTGAATCCGGACCATCATCCGGCATTTTTGGAACATGAAAAGTCTGTTGTAAATTGCAGATCACTGTGCAGAAGGCTAAGCCTTTGCGTTCGCGAGGGCAATGCCACGTTCGCGTAGGCTAGGGCCAGTTTGCTATCGCGTTCATGAGGTAACATGCCGCGTTCGCGTACGAGGAAGTTGGGAACCATCGCGTTCGCGATGGCGCAGGTCGCGGACGCGTAAGAGGAAAAGGTAAGGCATCGTGTTCGCGTGGACTGGGACGCGTTCGCGTAGAGTAATAATCCTAAGATTGGGGAGTTGGCCTTTGCGGACGCGTGACTTCACGTCGCGTTCGCGATGAAGAAAAGGGCTAAGGCATCGCGTTCGCGTGAGGGGCATCGCGAACGCGATGAAGGAATTGGACTGGCAGTGAATTAAAAACCAGAACAGAACCAGTCGCGGGTTTCACACCCCAAAACACCATTTTTGAGTTCTAAGAGAAGGTATTGATGGGAAATTGCTGCGAAATCATCGGGGTTTCATCGGAGGTAAGTTTTGTGGCTTAATTACATCATTTTAACATGAAGTCCTTGGTTAATTCTATCTAAATGGAAGATTTAAGGTGGGTTTGAGCCCTAGGCCTAAAATTGAAGAAAAACACTTATTTGAGTGGGCAAATGGAGTCCAATTTTGGTAAATTTTATATGCCTAGACTCGTATCGAGATGAGGATTCCGAATATGTGACTTTTGTAATTTTTCGAGAAGCGTATCGAAAGTCGGGTTTTGGCAACTTTGCCATTTTTGGTGTAAATCGAATTGTTTTGACTGGGTGTCGTCCCATTGGTCTAATTTGTTGTATTTCTACTATATTTGATCAGATTCTACACGTGCGGAGCTTGATTCTTATGGCAAGGGCATCGCGGAGTAGTCGTCGCGCCGTATTGAGGTGAGTAATAGATGTGGGTGATAACCAGTGGGTTCGAAACCCCGGTATACCACTTTGTGACGCTGTATAGCGGCGAGACACATACTCTCTTGTGAGTGCGGGGTCGATTGTGATTTGGGGACTATGGTTTAGTCCGACCTGTTGTTACTATATTATGATATTGGCTATTCTTGAGCCGTCGAACCTCCTTCTCGGATGGTTGCATACTATATTGTGGTATTGGCTACTCTTGAGCCGTTGAACCTCCTTCTTGGACGGTTGAGTATACTTGTGGGCTGTGAGCCAGTTATTGGATCCCGCGAGAATCGTTATCATTGTCTTATGGTATTGACATGCTAGTTTACTACCAGTCCGTAGCTATTTCTATTATCATGCTATTTCCAATCTCTGGAACTTGATATTACTATTTTCCAACTGAAAAATGATAAAAGGGTTTTCAAAACTACTTTTGAGCCCGCGAGGCTGTATTTGCATATTAGCTGACTAGTAGTGGATTGAACTGCGCGCCGCAGCGGTATACATGTTGGATCGGGCTGCACGTTGCAGTAATATTGTGCTTGGGCTGTAGGAGCCCCTCCGGAGTCTGGACCCCCACAGTGAGCATGGGTACCCAAATTGGATCGGGCTACGCGTCGTAGCGGTCATATCATGCATTGCATTGCATTTAGCTACATCTGATAGTTGTTATACTGTTTTGCTGGTACTTGTTGGTACAGGTACAATTGATATTGATTCTGTGACAGGGTATTTGATTACAGCTTTACATAGTGCTTTATTGCGGATTTCTTATCTGCGCTGTCTTACCCCTGTTTATTACCACTGAGTCTGGCAGTACTCATTTTACTCCTTGCACCTTGTGTGCATATCTAGGTACCTCTCAGCAGTGATCTGGTAACTGTTCGAGGCGACATCTGTAAGATATTCGAGGTAGCTGCAGAGTCCGCAGGACCCGATATTCCTTCCTACTGTCTTTTGATTCTGTATTGACATTTGTTTCTGCACTTGGTATCTTGTAAGCCATTATACACTTATGTTCATTAGAGGCTCATGACTCTCGACCCTTCGGTCTATGGGAGTTGGTATGTGTTGGGACTTGGTTCCCCGTTTTCGATATATATATACTGTTGTTTCATGTTTTGATATGTTAATTGGGATAAAGCGACCTCCTAGCTCCGTTATTGTTATTGAGTGCTCAGACTGGCCTAGCAGTGTGCTTGGCGCCATCGCGACCGGATTTGGGGTCGTGACATGTTATTTCTTGGAGCTTTTTCTGATACCACATTTTTCACATCTTCCTTCCTATCTGCATACCATTTTAAGAGATCTAAAAAATGGCCTCTTCTAGTAGAAGTTACACTTTCATCATGGCCCCGAAAAGGAATTCCTTCTTTCAAAAGATATCTTATCACATCAATTGAAGCATTCAAACGAAAGTGACGCATTATTCCCCCAAAATCTCTTTTTGGAAAAATAAAACTACGAGGTTGACAAGCTCCATTCTGTATATAATTTCTCCTTATACGGTCAAGTAAGTTAGGAGGATATTCTAAAAGTGGTGTTCTTTTAGAAGGATCGGGCTCATAATAACACACTTTATCCGATGCTTGGGAAGAATTAATATTGTTATTAATAACTGGACATGGAGAACTTGTCAAAGGAGAGCTAGAAGAAGCTGCAAAAGCTCGAGCTTTGTAAAAACTCGTGATCATAACGACTTTTGCTAGAAAAACCTAAAAATCACAAAATAGAAATTTACTTGAAGTTGTATGTTTCAAAATGCTCTAATAAACTATTATTTATCTCCTCTGACATAGTTCAATTTTTAAATTGCAAGATATACCAATAATTAGAGAATGCATCCAGTAGAATGATTAATTTATCTTTAGTTGGTTAGCTACTTCAGTTATCCTATTATGTCGGGTCATCTACTAATTTATCCAATAGCCAAATTTAGATGCCAACAAAGCCATAGCCAATTACTTTATTAAAAAAATAACAACAATCAATTAGAAAATAAAGGTTGATAATCTGATAATTTCTAAATTCACAATTTTATTGCGGATATTATCTGCACTAAAAAACTTAAAACAAGAACGTAAGACCACATACCTTGTCGGCTTGTCAGGCTTGGCCTTTGAAATTTTGGAAAGCATAAGCTGCAAACAAAGTAGAGGTCAAAATATAGAACCCTGGATGAAAGATTAAAAATTAGATTTTGTATGAATTATTACACAAAATATAATAGGAGCAAAAAAAAACAATTAAAAAGAAGAAGAACGAGGAAAAAAGAATATACAACGTAAAGGAAGAAGGAAGATGCAATAGAGGTGATAATCAGCAAATTGGGCAGAAAGGCAAAACCCTATGCGTACAGTTGAATTGCAAAAGAAAAATGTATGTGTTTTGTTTTAAAGAGATAGTGTATTTGATTTCTATGTTTCTTTATTAAAAAAGAAAAAAGGCTTTATTTTTCTTTATTAAAAAAGGAATGATAAAAGCATAAAGGAAAAAGTAGTTTGACTAGTTTGGAGCTTTGCGTGTTGTTGTTCTTTTATTTCTTATTTATTTTTTCAAAGAAAAAAAAAAGAAAATATAACAAAATGCAAAATTGTTTCAAAGGAGATTTGAACCCGTGTGTTTTCAAAACGAACCCAGAAGCCTTACCACTGAACACAGATCTCTTTTTGTTCTGGGTTCGGCATATTAAATACATATAGAAATAATAAATATTTCAATACAAATATAGGGTCCGGGAAAAAGTCACTGGGTTCGCCCGAACCCACACGCTCTAATGTAGCCTAAAATTAGGTAGTTTGAACCCAAATATTATTCTATGCCCGGAACCGAGAATGAAAATATAATTTTATTTAATTAATCCTACATAAGCAAATAACTATAAAAATAAGACTGACAATTAGAACAAAACTATTTTTATATTTTTCAAGATTAAAATGACTACAAAATATTAATAAAACTATTTTTTATTTTCGTTTTTATATAAAGATAAAAATATAAAGTACTATTTTTGTATTTTTTTCAAGTTTAAAATGACTACAAAACATTAATAAAATTATTTTTTGTAATTTTTGTTTCATTATATAAAGATAAAAATATAAAGTACTATTTTTGTATTTTTCAAGTTTAAAATGACTACAAAACATTAAAAAGACTATTTTTTATGATTTTTTATTTTTAGGTAAAACTAAAGTAAAGGAATAAAAATTAGCTGAGATAGCTATATTAGGCCTAAACTAAATATTTTACGCTAAATTGTGAAAAATCTCGGGGAGGGTCAAAAATCACACGTCTACAGCTGCCCCTCTTTGAATGGGAACACAAGGAGTTTTCAGACAAAGAACGACTAGACATGTGTCTTGACCCGACCCTTATTCGGAGAGACTAAAACTAAGAGGAAAGGAAGAGAATCTGAGCTGACTATATATCCTTTGCTATAAAGGAATCAGGCCGCGTGTAGTTCAGAAGTATGTGAGAATATAGAGTATGCCGAGGTGAAGAGCCGATCGAAGTATCGTTCCGTAGAGGTTCCGTTCCACCGATGTTCCGGTTTGTGGTCCTGCTATTACATCAAAAATCAAAACATGAAAATGACTAACTAAGCCTATCAGCAACTAGTTACAAGATTCCTATCTATGAGTCTTCTGAAGCTTGATCTTGAGTACTAGTTGGTGCTTCATGCAGACTCTAAATTTGAATCTTGATAATTGCTAGTTGTAGATGCTAGTTCAATCCTCTTCGGCTTTCTGCATCAGGACCAGGCTTGCAGCTCTTGTGACTTTGGTCATGCCTTGAGCAGACCACATCTTTCCTCCACAATTGCACTTTGGATTCGCTTTTTTTTTAATTATGACTAACTTGTTTCGATAATCTCATACTATTGACTCGTATTCTTGAGGCAAGCTTCTACTACTTCTAACTTGGATTGAATGCTGGGGATTTTTGTTATAATCCTCCGCTCTATGGCGGGATCCTACAACCAAAACAAATGCAATTTCCTACCAAGCTTGCCCTAGGAAAATTTGCGAGTTGTTAGCAAAATTGTAAAGCACTTATACTACTGATGCAATGATGAGAGTAAACTAAAGTCTAGACTAGGATGTGTGTCTCCTACGAGTAAAACCAAGAACTTTGACTAGAAAATATGTCTGCTAAAAATAAAACATGAATGAACCAGGCTAAGGAAGTGTGTCTCCTATAAGAATGACTTGAAAGATCTTGATTAGGAAGTATGTCTCTTTGTCACGCCCCAGATTCCCCCCCACCATCGGGATCGTGATGGCCCCTTGTAACGACCCGGCCGGTCGTTTTTGAAATTTATGCCCCGATCCCCAATTTAACTATTTCCCTAAGTACATTTCTGCTATTGTGGTTTACTGGGAGGGTCGGTTCTAGAATTTGGAGTGGTTTGGGACACTTAGTCCCTAATTGAGAGCCCTGTAGTTGAAACATGGCTTGTATTCGAAACAGTGTTAAGACGACCTTGAAATGGAGATCTGATGGTTCCATTAGCTTTGTTAGGTGATTTCGGGGTTGGGAGCGCGTTCGGAATGTATTTTGGAGGTCCGTAGCTCAATTAGGCTTGAAATGTCGAAGTTTGAAATTTTGGCGAATCCGAACGATAGGTGAGATTTTGATCCGGGGTTCGGAATGGAATTCCGACAATTTCAATAGCTTCGTTGTGTGATTTTGGATATGCCTGCAAATTTTCAGATCATTCGGATATCATTTCGTCGGGTTTTTGATTGAATGTTGGTTTCGGAAGTTTAGATGAAAACTTAGGCTTGAATCCGCTATAATTCGATATTTTCTGTGTTTAAGGACATGTTTTTATGATTGGAAAAAGTTCGTATCGTGTTTGGAGTATGTTGGTGGTTTTTGTTGAGGTCCCGAGGGCCTCGGGGTGAATTCGGACCACCATCCGGGCATTTTTAGGCTTGGAAGACAGCAGAAAATTGCAGTAGGATTTTAGCCTTCGTGTTCGTGAGGCTTGAGCCGCGTTCATGTAGGTAGAGGAGAGTTGAGCATCGCCTTCACATAGAAGAAGGAAGGGGACCATCGCGTTCGCGTCCCGTGTAACGCGTCCACCTAGAGGAATGAAGCGAAGCATCGCGTTCGTGTCCAGTGTTACGCATCCGCGTAGAAGAAATTCCGGACGGCTGTAGAGTTGTGCTTCATGAATGCGTGGAGCACTTCGCATTCGCGTAGAAGAAGTTTGGGCTTCTGATCGTGAACGCGTGAACAGTAACGCAAACGCGTAGAGCAATTTCGTCCGGCAGTGAATTAAAAACCAGAAGCAGACCAGTCGCGGGTTTTGTCACAAAAACGCCATTTTTGAGTCCTACAGAGAGAAACTCACTGGAAATTGTTGGAGAATCATCGTGTAATCATCAGAGGTAAGTTTTATGGCCTAGTTACATTATTTTGTCATGAAATCCTTGAGTATTTCACTGTTAATGGAAGATTAATAGGGGGTTTTAGCCCTAGGCCTAAATTATGGTAAATCATTGATTTGAATGGGCAAACAGAGTCCGATTTTGGTAAATTTTATATGCATAGACTCGTGTTGAGATAAGGAACCCGAATATATAACTTTCGTAATTTTTTTAGAAGCGTACCAAAAGTCGGATTTTGGCAACTTGTGGTTTTGGGTGTATTTCGAATTGTTTCGATTGGTTAATACATAATTGGCCTATTTTGATGTATTTCTATTGATTTTTATCAGATTCGACACCTTTGGAGGCCGATATTCGTGGAAAGAGAGTTGTCTCTTAGCTATTTTGTACCGAAGTCGAGGTAAGTGGCTTGTCTAACCTTGTGTGGGGGAACCTTACCCCTAGGATATTATATGTTAATTTAAATGCCTTGTACGCGAGGTGACGGGCGCGTACATGCGCAGATATTTGGAACCCACCTTACTTGATTTGTCCAATTCGTGATATTTCTGTTCTTAGTTGTTTAGATTGCGACATTTACCTGATATTCGCTAGAAAAACAATGATTAGATAGGATTTATCTGTCTAATAACCTAATTATCTTACTTAAACTTCTTGATAATTATTGGCACTGGTTTGGTGATGTTGTAGTTAAGCATATTATATTTCTCTATGCGTTTCTTTTATTGTTTATGTTGGTGGACTGCGGATTCAATTCCTGGAGATCCAAGGGCTGTGGGTTCGATTCCCAGAGACCAGAAGTGGTATTGTATGTGGACTACGGGTTCAATTCCCGAAGATCCAAGGGCTGCGGGTTTGATTCCCAGAGACGAGGAGACTCGGAGTTTATTGATATACTTATTAAGATACAGACAGTGGGATTGATTTCCGGAGATCCTGGGATATTGACACACAGGCTGCGGGTTCGATTCCCGGAGACCCAGAGATACTGATATTGGGATTGCGGGTTAAATTCCCATAGATCCTGAGTTGTTGGACATACAGAGGGACTGTGGGTTCAATTCCCATAGGTCCTGGACTTGTTGATTTGAATTTATGTTGTGTTGGTTACTTGTATTTAGTTAATCATAGTTGGTTGTAGTAATTACTTCATTGTTGTTATTTCAGATTGATCCTTACTTATTCCTGTTTATTATTGTTTTGATCATTATGTTATTGTTTTCTCGGTAGGGCCCTGACCTTCCTCGTCACTGCGCCATCGAGGTTAGGCTTGGCACTTAGTGAGTACCGTCGTGGTGCACTCATGATACTCTTTTGCACACTTTTATTGTGCAGATCCAGGTACATCAGGACAGGCTCATCCTCGGTGATTCAGCAGCATATCCGGAGACTCGAGGTATGATCTGCTACGTCCACGGATCCAAAGAGCCTCCTTCTGCTTTCTATTCTCTCATAGATGGTGAGGACACATGCTACTCACGAGGATCAGGCACATGCGCCCCCTTTTGCCGCCGTTAGATGCCGGGGTCGTGGTAGAGGATGAGGATGCACCCGAGGTGCAGCCACAGCACCCGCGCATGCTGCCGCTGAGGTGCCACCCATGGATCAGGTTGGAGCGCAGGCAGCTGGTACTCTGAATACAGCTGCTACTACTACAGCACTCCAGGAGACCCTGGCCCAGTTCATGAGTATGTATACCACTTTAGCTCAGGTAGGGTTGCTTCCTCTCACTGCAGCTACATCTCAGGCTGGGGGAGGGGCCCAAACTCCCGCAGCCGCTACACCCGAGCAGCGAGTGCCAGTGGGACAGGTTCCAGAGATTATTGTTATGTCTCCTGCATCCCTAGCACAGCCCGGAGGTGGGCCAACTGACTCCGAGGATGAGCAGTGTAGATTAGAGAGGTTCAAGAAATATGATCCTCTAGTGTTTAGTGGTTTGGCTACAGATGATGCATTGGGTTTTCTGGAGGAGTGTCATCGTATCCTTCGTACCATGGGGATAGTGGAGACCAGCGGGGTTTCCTTCACTGCTTTTTAGCTTCGTGGGGCAGCTTATGATTGGTGGCGCACGTATGAGTTGGACAGAACAGATGAGTCTGCTTCATTGACCTGGACGTAGTTTTCTGATCTATTTCTGAGGGAGTTTGTTCCCCAGAGCCTTAGGGATTCTTGGAGATCGAAGTTTGAGCGGTTGTGATAGGGCTCCATGTCAGTATCAGAGTATGCTATTAGTTTCACCCGTCTAGCCAAGCATGCACCTGTTTTGGTAGCTATGGTCCGGGAGAGAGTGCGGAGATTTACTGAGGGCCATATTCTGCCGATTCGGTCCAACATGGCCAGGGAGTTGGAGACAGATATACCTTATCAGCAGGCGCTGAGCATTGCTAGGAGGATTGAGAGTATGCTCCCTAGAAAGCGCGGAGAGAGGGAGGCCAAGAGGTCTCGTGAGTCGGGCCATTTCTATGAAGCCCGCACTTCAGCAGCCGATCAAATTGGCAGGGGTTATTCCGGTCGACCAGTTCATTCAGCATTGCCAGTAGCCGGTAGCACTCCAGCTCTTCCAGAACCTCAGGAGCCTTATTATGCTCCCTAGTTTCCAATGCGCCTTCTGCGCGGGGTACCTCCAGGGGTCAGACTAGTGGGGGTGATGCCGGTCAGTCACAGCAACCGCGTCCTCCCAGAGCTTGGTTTGAGTGCGGAGATACTCGCCATCTAGTTAGGGAGTGCCCCATGCGTAAGAGAGGAGCACCTCCATAGTCTTCGCAGCCTCAGCGTGGTTCACAAGGTCAGCAGGCCATCATTCCAGCCCCAGCTGCCACTCCACCTGCCCAACCAGCCAGGGTCAAGGATCAGGGTGCCAGAGGCCTCACTCGAGAGAGGGGTCAGGCCAGATTTTATGCTATTCCTAATCGCGCTGCAGCTGTTGCATCCAATTCTGTTATCACAGGTATTATTTTGGTTAGCCACAGAGAGGCATCGGTTCTATTCGATCTTGGTTCCACTTTTTCATATGTGTCCTCTTATTTTGCTTCACATCTGGGTGTGCCTCGGGATTTTTTGAGTGCCCCCATTTATGTTTCCACTCCGGTGGGAGATTCTTTGGATGTGGACCGTGTGTATCGGTCATTTTTGGTTACTATTTGTGGTTTTGAGACCAGAGCGCATCTATTGTTGCTCGGGATGGTCGATTTTGATATTATTCTGGGCATGGACTGGTTGTTGCCCCATTATGTTATTCTTGATTGTCATGCCAAGACCGTGACGCTGGCTATGCCAGGCATTCCACGTATTGAGTGGAGTGGTACTCTAGATCACACCCCGAGCCATGTTATTTCCTTTCTTAAAGCTCAGCGTATGGTTGAGAAGGGGTGTGCTGCTTATCTAGCTTATGTGTGGGATGTTAGTATGGGCACTCCTTCTATTAATTCCATTCCAGTGTTACGTGATTTCGCTGATGTATTTTCAGCTGATCTCCCAGGCATGCCGCCCGACAGAGATATTGATTTTGCTATTGATTTGTTGCCGGGCACTCAGCCCATTTCTATTCCACTGTACTGTATGGCTCCTCCTGAGTTGAAGGAGTTGAAGGATGAGTTACAGGAGTTATTGGGTAAGGGTTTCATTTGACCCAGTGTTGCGCCTTGGGATGCTCCTGTGTTGTTTATGAAGAAAAAGGACGGTTCTATGCGTATGTGTGTTGTCTATCGTCAGTTGAACAAAGTTACAGTGAAGAATCGGTATCCTTTGCCACGTATTGATGATTTGTTTGACCAGCTACAGGTGCACAGGTGTTCTCCAAGATTGATTTGCGCTCCGGTTATCATCAGCTGAAGATTCGGGAGCCAGATATCCCGAAGACTGCCTTCAAGATTCGGTATGGTCACTACGAGAGTCTTGTTATGCCTTTTCGGGCTGACTAATGCCCCAGCAGCCTTTATGCATTTGATGCACAGTGTGTTCAGGCCATATCTGGACTCGTTCATGATTGTTTCTATTGATGATATTCTATTATATTCCCGGAGTCGGGAAGAGCACGAGCAGCATATGAGGATAGTGCTTCAGACTCTGAGGGAGAAGCAACTGTATGCCAAGTTCTCTAAATGTGAATTCTGGCTGAGTTTAGTGGCATTTCTAGGCCACGTGGTGTCGAGCAATGGTATTCGAGTGGGTCCGAGGGAGGTGGTGGCCGTGCAGAGTTGGACCAGACCCTTCTCAGCTACTGAGATTTGCAGTTTCCTTGGTTTGGCGGGTTATTACCGTCTCTTTGTGGAGGGGTTCTCTTCGATCGCAGCACCTATGACCGGATTGACCCAAAAGGGTGCCCCTTTTCAGTGGACAGAGGAGTGTGAGGCGAGCTTCCAAAAGCTCAAGACAGCTTTGACTTTGGCCCCTATCTTGATGTTGCCTACCGGTTCGGGGTCCTATACAGTTTATTGTGATGTTTCACGAGTTCGACTCGGTGCAGTATTGATGTAGGACAGTAGGGTGATTGCCTACACATCCAGTCAACTGAAGGTACATGAGAAGAACTACCTTGTTCATGATCTAGAGCTAGCTGTCATTGTTCACGCCTTGAAGATTTGGCATCATTACTTGTATGGGGTTCCTTGTGAGATCTACACTGATCACCGAAGCTTGCAGCACTTGCTTACGTAGAAGGACCTGAACATGCGTCAGAGGAGATGGTTGGGGCTACTGAAGGACTATAATATTACTATTCTCTATCATCCGGGCAAGGCTAATGTAGTTGCCGATGCCTTGAGTCGCCGGCCAGAGAGTTTGGGGAGTTTGGCATATCTACCAGCTTCGGAGAGGCCTATGGCGATGGATGTTTAGGCTTTAGCCGGCAGTTTGTTAGACTGGATCTTTCGAAGCCCAGCTGGGTTCTGGCCTGTGTGGTTTCTCGGTCTTCTCTATTTGACTGCATCAATGAGCGTCAGTTTGATGACCCTCATTTGCTCATCCTCCAGGATAGAGTTCGCCATGGTGATGCTCAAGATGTTACCATTGGGGATGATGGAGTTATGAGGATGCAGGGGCATATATGCTTGCCCATTGTAGATGATCTTTGAGAGCTGATTCTAGCAGAGGCCCATAGCTCGCGGGTATTCCATCCATCCGGGTGCCGCGAAGATGTATCAGGACTTAAGACAGCATTACTGGTGGAGGCGGATGAAGAGGGATATAGTTGATTATGTTTCTAGGTGCCTCAACTGCCAGCAGGTGAAGTACGAGCATCAGCGTCCGGGTGGATTAATGCAACAGATTGAGATTCCAGAGTGGATATGGGAGCGCATCACCCTGGACTTTGTATCTAGGCTTCCACGGACTATTAGGAAGTTTGATTCCATTTGCGTCATTATGGATCAGCTGACCAAGTCCGCCCATTTCATACCGGTGAGCACTACTTATTCATCGGAGCGACTGGCGGAGATCTACATCAGGGAGATAGTTCAGCTGCATGGTATTCTAGTTTCCATCATTTTAGATAGAGGCACTCAGTTCACTTCATGGTTCTGGAGAGCCGTGCAGTAGGAGTTAGGCACACGGGTGGAGCTGAGCACAGCATTTCACCCCCAGACTGATGGGCAGTCCGAGCGCACTATTCGGATTTTGGAGGATATGCTCCGTGCGTGCGTGATTGAGTTTGGAGGTTCATGGGATCACTTCTTGCCACTGGCGGAGTTTTCTTATAACAACAGCTACCACTCCAGTATTCAGATGGCACCGTATGAGGCTCTATATGGTAGGAGGTGCAGGTCTTCCATGGGTTGGTTCCGGGCGAGGCCAAACTGCTAGGTACTGATATGGTCCAGGATGTAATGGACAAGGTCAAGGCGATTCAGGACAGACTTCGTGCATCCCAGTTTAGACAGAAGAGTTATGTAGACAAGAAGGTCCGCGATGTGGCATTTGTGGTTGGTGAGCGGGTTCTGCTTCGAGTCTCGCCCATGAAGGGCGTCATGTGGTTTGTGAAGAAGGGGAAGCTGAGTTCTTGATTTATTAGCCCTTTTGAGATCTTGAGGCGTGTTGGGGAGGTTGCTTATGAGTTGGCCTTACCTCCCAGCCTAGCCGGAGTCCATCCCGTATTTCATGTTTCTATGCTCCGGAGATACCATGGTGACCCGTCACACATGTTGGATTTCACTTCTGTTCAGCTAGACGAGAATCTGTCTTATGTTGAGGAGCCACTGGCCATTCTAGACAGGCAAATCAACAATCTAAGGTCAAAGAACATCGCTTCAGTAAAGGTCTAGTGGCGGGGTCAGCCGGCCGAGGAGGCTACTTGGGAGACCAAGCAGGATATGCGCAACCAATACCCTCACCTCTTCACCACTCCAGGTATGTTTTGCTATGGTCGTTCAAGGACGAACGAATCTTTTAAGTGTGGGAAGATGTAACGACCCTGCCGGACATTTTTTAAATTTATGCCCCGATCCCCAATTTAACTATTTCCCTAAGTTCATTTCTGCTATTGTGGTTTGCCGAGACGGTCGGTTCTGGAATTTGGAGTGTTTTGGGACACTTAGTCCCTAATTGAGAGCCTTGTAGTTGAAAAATGGCCTGTATTTGGAACAGTGTTAAGACGACCTTGGAACGGAGATCCGATGGTTCCATTAGCTCCGTTAGGTGATTTTGGAGTTGGGAGCGCGTTCTGAATGTATTTTGGAGGTCTTTAGCTCAATTAGGCTTGAAATGCCGAAGTTTGAAATTTTGGCGAATCCGAACGATTGATGAGATTTTGATCCGGGGGTCAGAATGGAATTCCAACATTTCTGTAGCTTCATTTTGTGATTTTGGATATGCCTGAATATTTTTAGGTCATTCGGACGTCGTTTGGTCGGGTATTTGATTGAATGTTGGTTTCGGAAGTTTAGATGAAAACTTAGGCTTGAATCCGCTATAATTCGATGTTTTCTGTGTTTAAGGACATGTTTTTATGATTAGAACAAGTTTGTATCGTGTTTTGGAGTATGTTGGTGGTTTTCGTTGGGGTCCTGGGGGCCGCGGGGTGAATTCGGACCACCATCCGGGTTTTTGGCTTGGAAGACTGCAGAAAATTACAGCATCGGTGCAGCAGGATTTTAGCCTTCGCGTTCGCGAGGCTTGAGCCACGTTCACGTAGGCAGAGGAGATTTGAGCACCGCGTTCGTGACGCTGGGCGTCGCGTTCATGTAGAAGAAGGAAGGGGACCATCGCGTTTGCGTCCCGTGTAACGCGTTCACGTAGAGGAATGAAGCGAAGCATCACGTTCGCGTCCAGTGTCACGCGTCCGTGTAGAATAAATTCCGGACGGCTGTAGAGTTGTGCTTCGTGAATGCGTGGAGCACTTCGCGTTCGCATAGAAGAAGTTTTGGTCTGCTCATCGCGAAAGCGTGAACAGTAACGCGAACGCGTTGAGCAATTTCGTCCGGCAGTGAATTAAAAACCAGAAGCAGACCAGTCACGGGTTTAGTCACAAAAATGCCATTTTTGAGTCCTACAGAGAGAAACTCATGGGAAATTGTTGGAGAATCATCGGGTAATCATCGGAGGAATGTTTTATGGCCTAGTTATGTTATTTTATCATGAAATCCTTGAGTATTTCACTGTTAATGGAAGATTAATGGGGGATTTTAGCCCTACGCCTAAATTATGGTAAATCATCGATTTGAATAGGAAAACGGAGTCCGATTTTGGTAAATTTTATATGAATAGACTTTTGTTGAGATAAAGAACCCAAATATATAACTTTCGTAATTTTTCGAGAAGCGTACCGAAAGTCAGGTTTTGGCAACTTGTGGTTTTGGGTGTATTTCGAATTGTTTTGATTGGGTAATACCTAATTGGCCTATTTTGATTTATTTCTATTGATTTTTATCAGATTCAACACCTGTGGAAGCCGGTATTCGTGGCAAGAGAGTTGTCTCTTAGCGGTTTTGTACTGGATTCGAGGTAAGTGGCTTGTCTAACTTCGTGTGGGGGAACCTTACCCCTAGGATATTATATGTTAATTTAAATGCCTTGTACGCGAGGTGACGGGCGCGTACATGCGCAGATTGTTGGAACCCACCTTACTTGATTTGTCCAATTCATGATATTTCTATTCTTAGTTGATTAAATTGTGACATTTACCTGATATTCGCTAGAAAAGCATGATTAGATAGGATTTATCTGTCTAATTACCTAATTGTCTTACTTGAACTTCTTGATAATTATTGGCACTGGTTTGGTGTTGTTGTGTTTAAGCATATTATATTTCTCTATGCGTTTCTTTTATTATTTGTGTTGGTGGACTACAGGTTCAATTCCCAGAGATCCAAGGGCTATGGGGTCGATTCCCAGAGACCCGGAGTGGTATTGTTTGAGGACTGTGAGTTCGATTCCCGGAGATCCAAGGGCTGCGGGTTCTATTCCCAGAGACACGGAGTTTATTGATATACTTATCGAGATACGGACTGTGGGTTCGATTCACAGAGACCTAGAGATACTGTTATTGGGACTGCGGGTTAAATTTTCGTAGATCCTGAGTTGTTGGATATAATGAGGGACTGTGGGTTCAATTCCCATAGGTCTTGGACTTGTTGATTTGAATTTATGTTTTGTTGGTTACTTGTATCTAGTTAATCGTAGTTGGTTGTAGTAATTACTTCATTGTTGTTATTTTAGATTCATCCTTATTTATTCCTGTTTATTACTGTTTTGATCGTTATGTTATTGTTTTCTCGGTAGGGCCCTGATCTTCCTCGTCACTACTCCATCGAGGTTAGGCTTGGCACTTAGTGAGTATTGTCGTGGTGTACTCATGCTACTCTTCTGCACACGTTTGTTGTGCAGATCCAGGTACATCAGGACAGGCTCATCCCCGGTGATTCAGCAGCACATCCGGAGACTCGAGGTATGATCTGCTACGTCAGCGGATCCGGAGAACCTACTTCTATTCTCATAGTGATAGTAGTTATTTTCTCTCATTTCGTTGTTTAGAAATTCTTGATGTATAGAGCCACAATTATACTCTCCCTTTTTAGTCTGTGTTACCCGTGGGATTCCGGGTCTTGGTGGTATGCTACATGGTGTGGTTGATGCGTGTATGTGCCAAGCAGCACTTATTACATTCGTTTTATATCGTTTTCCGCTATTTTCTTATTTAATGTTCATAAACTTGTATATTTAGCATCGTGTTAGGCTTACCTAGTCACGAAGAGTGGGTGCCGTCATGATAGGTTCATGATTGGTGAACTAGGATGGTGACACGCCTTCTCGTGGTAGCTAGGCAAGCCAATTCACTCACCATTTTCCTGTTCTTACCATCATTTTTGTTCTCATATTTAATAGCAAGAATAATACTCAACTTTTTAAATGCGGAAGTCTTTCGAATAAAAGATGAATAATAGTGTAAACTAACTGACTTAAATCCTCTACCAAAGATGTGGAGTCACAAACTCACGAACTACTAAGGAATAACTACACATAATGGTCTCAAAGAAAATAAATAATAACTGTATGTCTCGAAACAATGAGACCACAGCTAATTCAAATGTAAATAGAGGAGACGCTGTACCTGCGGACGCCTACAAGCTACCTCGGTCTCGGAAGTACGGTAATCCCGCTAGTATACTACTGCTGCTGCTGCTGCTCAAAACCTGGACCTGTGCAAAAATGCACAGAAGTGTAGTATCAGCACAATCCGACCCCATGTGTGTCACGCCCCAAATCGAGGGACATGACCGGCGCCTGACCGGGTTGCCCCAGTCAAGCGGACCTGGGTGCCTTTCATTCCCACGCGTTACCCCTGTGATGACTGTTTCTCATTAACCAAATATATTACTAAACATAATTGATTTCACATTAAACAAATAAGACGATACGAGTGATTCATTAACAAGATTTCAATTTTTACAACGCCCGACATAACACAATATATATACATAAGACTGGAGTCCCACAGTTTACATGTCTACAGAGCCTCTAGGATACAAAAGGGAAGTACAGTACTTGCCGGTAACAAGGCTCCGGCTATACCTTACCTTACAAAACCAAAATGAAATCTAAACCGAGTGGCATGAACCACACAAGGCCCCGAGGAAGAAAGGGGCTCACCAAAACGGGCAGTGGAAGGAGAAGGATACTACTGCCGATGAGCTGAAGTGCCTGCTACCGATCCACCTACAATCATGACACGAATGTAGCGCCCCCGGCAAAAGGGACGTCAGTACACTTAAATTGTACTGGTATGTATGGACAAACTTTGTCCCAAGTAAACTCAAGCCATTAAATTACATCAACAATTAATTAAGCCAGCCAACCATGTTTCCACATTTTCCTTATTTCAAATAATTCTCAACACAAAGCACTTTCTACAATCAACCAATTTAACAATAACCAATCAATCACGTAAAGCACAAGTAGTCAAACAAAGGGGCAATCGGTGCCCCACAGGTTGCAAACTCTCCTGCTGTCTCCTTTCACAATTTCACATTATTGATTTTTGTATCAATTTTCAATGGCGATTTCGATCGCTTTCCACCCTTATTGCCCCTGACCACCCTTATTACCTCGGCCACCCTTATCACCCCAACCCACACCTTATTTCACCACGTTGCGGCGCGCAACACGACCCCGCCTTACAGTTGAAAACACAACAATTTCAAACAGCAGATAATGTACTACACTCAATTTCAACAAGTTCAAATAAGCAACTTTACACATTGGTTCACGTTCTCAATTTCTTCTCAATTCAATATCACAACCATGTTACAAGTATTCCAAAATCGAAAATGCCCACATAATCATGTTCAACAATTCACCACAATTAAGGTGTTTCAAATTCCTTCCACAATAAGCCAAATATGCCATCACAATGGTTGTTCCCAATTCTTTACCAACCTCGATTACCTTTTTATCTTTCAATTCATATTTCATACCACACATAGTTCAACATCAATCAAATGCTCAACAAGGAAATCAAAGGATTACGTAAAATTTCTCAATTTGACACATGCCAAAACAATTCGCACACATTTGGGCGATTTTACAAGAATCAAAATTAGCCATACATACCTGGTGATGATGTTTTTCCTCCTACTTTATGCTTACCCAAGATATCCTACTCTTGCCAACCTTGTTCTTGAAGACTCTTACTTCTACTCACTTCTTTTTACTAGAAATCAAGTTCAATAATCATGCATGAGTGTAAAAATTCTATTTTCAAAAGCTATTATATGCAAACCTCTCTTTACCCAATTAAAACTGAATATCAAAGAAAATAGTTAGGGTTTTTACCTTGAAAATATTGGGGAAGTTGAATCCTTGCCCTAGAATCCCTTGGAATTAAGTAGTTGGAACAATCTTTGAAGATGAAGAACTTCTCTCTCTAAAAACCCTCTCTTCTCTCTCTAATTTTGGTGAGATGATATGATAAAATGAAGAAGAGAGGTGTTATATTAAAGAAGAGATCGGGTCAAAATGTTACAAAATCTGGGCCGGGGTCAAATATGCGGTCACTATGCGACCGCAGAATCAACATGCGGTCCGCATAGTGACCGCAGAAATGGCTCAAAAAATTACGCAGGTTCTGTTAAGACATGCGGTCACTATGCTGACCGCATGTTGATTCTGCGGTCGCAAAAGTGCACCGCAGATTTGACATGCGATCGCATATCGACCGCACTTTTGGCACGATTTTGGGCAACTCTCCTGGAACGATTTGCGGTCAGAATGCGGTCCGCATGTCAGGTTTGCGGTCGCATTCTTGACCGCACATTTGACATTTTTCCGGAAAATTTTATTCTCTACATTTTTGAAACTTAAATCACTACCAAGGGTCCGAACCGCGGCGAGCTTGCTCGCCGCGAAGAATTCTACGCATTCCTAACACATTTATTCGGACCATGACACCACATCTACTAAGTTTTATGCACAAAAAATTTTACGGGGCCTTACATCCTCCCCCCTTAAGATCATTCGTCCTCGAATGAGGATTTTGAAATAAATGAGTTTTGAAAGACATGATATGCAAGCTATCAAAATTTTGACTAACTCTTATATTTTAGAAAAATTTCGCCAGAGTTTCCTTTGTATTATGGGCATATCCACCTGTCAGAGGGCCCCCGAAACACATTTCCAAACAACAATATACAACTACAACACTTTTCACAACTGGTATACACTTTCTTACCTCAACGAATGCACATAAACTAGTCACATTGTTACAATTGCACATAAACTAGTCACATTGTTACAATTGCACATAAACTAGTCACTTCAATGAATTCTTACCTTATTTAACCATTTTAACACACCATGTACGCTTAACAAACCATTACCAATCTAAACTTACTATTAGTCGTTTATTTAATACACGAATCTTTCTAAGGCCTCCATTTGTCAAGAAAGGCTCAAATGACCCAATGCGACAACACATTAAATTCATTACAAAATGAAGGAGACTTTACTAACACTAAGAGAGAAACGACTTGGACAAAATGACAATTACTAGGAGTAGAAGGGTCACCTAATTTCTTCTAGGCTTGATCAAACAAATGGGGGTACTTTTCTTTCATCTCTTTTTCCGCTTCCCATGTGGCCTCCTCAACTTGTTGACTTCGCCACAATACTTTAACAGAGGCAACTTCCTTATTTCTCAACTTACGGACTTGCCTATCAAGGATGGCGACTGGAACTTCTTCATATGACAAATCTTCATTAACCTCTATAGCCTCGACTGGCATGATGGTGGATGGATCTCCAATCACTTTCTTCAACATGGACACATGGAATACCGGATGCACTGATGACATCTCAGGAGGCAATTCTAGCCTATAAGCAACTTGACCAATCCTTTGAACGATCCGATATGGCCCGACATACCTAGGACTCAATTTCCCTTTCTTTCCGAATCGCATGACTCCCTTCATAGGAGATACCCTCAAGAACACCCAATCATCGACTTGAAACTCCAAATCCCTTCGACGAACGTCCGCATAGGACTTTTGACGACTCTGTGCTGTTTTCATTCTCTCCTGAATAACCTTAACTTTTTCCATAGCTTCGTACACCATATCCGGCCCTAGCAATTCCGCTTCACCTACCTCAAACCACCCGATTGGCGATCTACATCTTCTCCCGTACAATGCCTCAAACGGGGCCATTTGAATGCTAGCATGATAGCTGTTATTGTAAGCAAATTCTATCAGTGGCAAGTGTTCATCCCAATTACCTTTAAAATCTAAGACACAAGCCCGCAACATATCTTCGAGCGTCTGAATGGTCCGCTCGGCCTGTCCATCGGTCTGTGGATGGAAAGCTGTGCTGAGATTCACCTGAGTTCCCAAACCTTGCTGAAACTTCTTCCAAAAGTTAGCGGTGAACTGAGCCCCGCGATCCGAGATGATAGAAAGTGGAGTGCCATGAAGCCTTACTACCTCTTTGATGTACAATCTTGCATATTGCTCCGCAGTATCAGTGGACTTGACAGGCAGGAAGTGAGTTGATTTGGTGAGTCGATCTACTATCACCCATACTGAATCGAACTTACGCCGAGTGCGAGGTAACCCCACCACGAAATCCATATTGATCATCTCCCATTTCCACCTTGGTATTTCTATAAGCTGAGTTAATCCACCAGGCCGTTGATGCTCGGCCTTCACTTGTTGACAGTTCGGACATTTAGTTACAAAGCCTGCCACATCCCTTTTCATACCGTTCCACAAATAAATCTCCTTGAGGTCATGATACATTTTTGTTGAACCAGGGTGCACAGAATACCCTGGAAGTATGAGCCTCTGCCATCACTCTTTCCCGAAGCTCGTCCACATCCGGAACACATAGCCTATCTTGACACCGCAATACACCATCTTCGCTGCTGAGTACAAATGCTGAGGTCTTGTCATTCATGACTGCTTCCTTCACCCGAACCAATGTTGGATCCATGAACTGTTTTTCCTTGATTTCCGCGACCAACGATGACTCTGCTCCATTATGCACCAAGATATCCCCCTCATCTGACGCCGAGATACGAACCCCCAAACTGGCTAATTGGTAAACCTCTCGAGCCAGGTGTCTCCGATCTACACCCAAATGAGCCAAACTACCCATGGATTTCCGACTAAGAGCGTCAGCTACCACACTTGCCTTCCCTGGATGGTACAATATGTCCATATCATAGTCCTTGAGTAGTTCTAACCACCGCCGCTGTCTCAGATTCAGCTCTTTCTGCTTGAACAAATACTGGAGGCTCTTGTGGTCCGAAAACACCTCTACATGAACCCCATAAAGATAGTGTCGCCATATTTTCAAGGCAAACACAACAGCTGCAAGTTCCAAATCATGCGTCGGATAATTCTTCTCATGGTTCTTGAGTTGCCTGGAAGCATAAGCTATAACCTTTCCGTGCTGCATCAATACACATCCCAAACCGACTCCGGAGGCATCACAATAGACTACAAATCCCTCTGTGCCTTCTGGCAAGGCCAATACTGGTGCCGAGGTCAATCTTGACTTCAGTTCTTGGAAACTTTTCTCACATGCTTCGGACCACCGGAACTTAACTGCTTTCTGCGTCAATTTAGTCAATGGGGAGGCGAGGGTTGAGAATCCCTCTACAAAACTCCGATAGTACCCTGCCAGACCCAAAAAGCTGCGAATCTCTGTCGGGGTCGTGGGTCTAGGCCAATCTTTCACTGCCGCAATCTTCTGAGGATCCACCATAATTCCCTCACTGGAAATAACATGCCCTAGAAAAGCTACGGACTCCAACCAAAACTCACATTTTGAGAACTTGGCATACAATTGATGCTGAAGAAGGGTCTGCAATGCTGCTCTGAGGTGAACGGCATGATCTTCCCCGCTCCGAGAGTAGATGAGAATATCGTCAATGAATACAATCACAAAGGAATCTAGGAATGGCTTGAAAACCCGATTCATAAGGTCCATGAAAGCTGCTCGGGCGTTGGTTAGCCCAAAAGACATGACCAAAAACTCGAAGTGACCATAACGAGTTCTGAAGGCGGTCTTAGGAATATCCTGCTCCCTGATTTTCAATTGGTGGTACCCAGACCGTAAATCAATCTTTGAGAAGAACCTCGCTCCCTGCAATTGGTCAAACAGATCATCCACTCGAGGCAATGGATATTTATTCTTAATGGTGACTTTGTTAAGCTGCCGATAATCAATACACATTCGAAGTGACCCATCCTTCTTTTTGACAAAGAGAACCGGAGCACCCCATGGCGACACACTCGGTCGTATGAACCCTTTCTCTAATAAATCCCTCAACTGCTCCTTTAACTCCCTTAACTCTGCTGGCGCCATTCTGTATGGTGGAATGGATATTGGCTGAGTATCCGGCAATACATCAATTCCGAAATCAATCTCCCTATCCGGCGGGATGCCTGGAAGCTCATCTGGAAACACTTCAGGAAATTCATTCACAATTGGCACGGACTCGAGGATAGGCACATCCGAGGTGGTGTCCGTTACCCGAACCAGGTGATAGATACACCCCTTCTTAATCATCTTCGAAGCCTTAAGGTAGGAAATAAACCTACCCCTTGGCACTACACCATTTCCTCTCCATTCAATAACTGGCTCGTTAGGGAACTCGAGCCTCATAACTCTCGTTCGACACTCAAGTTTGGCAAAGCACGAATAGAGCCAATCCATCCCCATAATTACATCAAAATCTACCATCCCAAGCTCAATAAGATCGGCTGTGGTATCACGACCACCCACCGTAACAACACAATTCCTATAGACTCGTGAGGTTGTAATAGAATCACCAATAGGTGTCGACACAGAGAACGGCTCATGAAGCTGTTCGGGTTCTATCCCAAAACTTGAAGCAATAAATGGAGTAACATAAGACAAGGAGGACCCTGGATCAATAAGGGCATAGCAATCAATAGTCTGAACAGACATGATACCTGTAACAACATCTGGAGAAGCCTCGGCATTCTGGCGGTCACTCAATGCATAGAATCGGCTAGGTCCACCCCTACCCCGAGCTCCACCCCTAGCTGCACCACGCCCTGCTGCTGCTGGAGTACGCGCTGATGATGTAGCAGCTGAAGAACCGGATGACTGAGCAGATCCCCTACCTATACCCTGACGGGGTGCACGACAGTCTCGCTGAATGTGACCTCTCACCCCACACCCGAAGCACACTAGAAGGTCAAGGTAGCATGTTTCTGTATGAAACCTCCCACACTTGGGGCATGTAGGTCTCCCCTGCTGCTGGGATCTCACCCCAGGATGACCAGACTGACGAGACCTCCTGTTGTCTAAACCAGGTCTCGAGTAACTGCCCTGCTGATGACTGTGCACGGATGGCGGTGCACTCGCGGAGGACTGAGCATATGACTGGGATGGCCTTGATGACCCCCTCCCTGGAAGTGATCTCCCTGAACGACCCATTGACCGGGCCCTGCTGCTACTTTCTCTTTCTGCACGAATCTTCAATTTCCTGGCCTCTGTGGCCTGAGCAAACCCCACAATCCTCCCATAGTTCATGTCCGAGTGCAAAGCTGCTGTGGCGGCCTCATTCACTACCAAAGGGCTAAGGCCCTGAACAAACCGTCGAACCCGGGCATCCATGGTCGACACTAAATGAGGAGCGTACTTGGACAACCTTACGAACTCCATGTGATACTCCCAAACACTCATACTGCCCTGTTTGAGAACCTCGAACTCGGTGGCACGGGCTGCCATTGCCTCCGCAGGTAAGAAGTGGTCCATAAATGCATCCACGAACTCATCCCATCTGGCCGGAGGGCCTCCTTCCTCACGGGAATCCTCCCACATTTCGAACCATGAACGTGCCGCTCCCTTCAGCCTGTAAGAGGCCAACTCTACCCCTCTATATCTATAGCCTTCATCACTCTGAGGGTCTTGTATATCTCATCAAGGAATTCCTGTGGGTCAGCCTCTGGATCGGTGCCTGAAAATTCCGGAGGGGCCAATCGCAAGAATTGATGGACTCTGGAGCCAAAGGAATCTCCCTGTCCGCCGGAGGATGCAGGGGCATCATGGGATCTCTGGGCCTGGGCAGCCACTAACTGTGTTAACATATGGATGGCTCCCCTAAGATCTTCATTAGAGATACCAGAGCCCGAAGCGGGAATTGTATCTGAGTCAGGAACACCGGCATGAGGAACGGTGGCATCCTCTACCGCAGCTGGAATATGGACACTTGGGTTTTGAACAGATGGGCCAGGCAAATTTGGGACTGGTGGGTCATTCTCTCCCACGGCATCGGGTACATGATTAATAGCTGCACTTGGGCCGGCATTGGCCCTAAGGCCGAGTCTAGCCTTCTTCTTAGGTGCCATATTCTGAAAATTTGGGAACAACGCACGAATTAGACACAGATATCTCCAAATTGCACTTTACCGCACGATATAGATTAACAAAGAAGTAGGTAAATTCCTAAATGCCCGTGTAGCCCCCTACTTATATGATGTGGTCGACAACACACCTATAAGAAGGGCACTACTAGACACGGCTCCGAGACATCCTAGGACACTTTAAAACCTTAAGCTCGGATACCAAGTTTGTCACGCCCCAAATCGAGGAACATGACCGGCGCCCGACCGGGTTGCCCCAGTCAAGCGGACCTGGGTGCCTTTCATTCCCACGCGTTACCCCTGTGTTGACTGTTTCTCATTAACCAAATATATTACTAAACATAATTGATTTCACATTAAACAAATAAGACGATACGAGTGATTCATTAACAAGATTTCAATTTTTACAACGCCCGACATAACACAATATATATACATAAGACTGGAGTCCCACAGTTTACATGTCTACAGAGCCTCTAGGATACAAAAGGGAAGTACAGTACTTGCCGGTAACAAGGCTCCGGCTATACCTTACAAAAAAAAAAAACCAAAATGAAATCTAAACCAAAGTGGCATGAACCACACAAGGCCCCGAGGAAGAAAGGGGCTCACCAAAAACGGGCAATGGAGGATGAAAGATACTACTGCCGATGAGCTGAAGTGCCTGCTACTGATCCACCTACAATCATGACACGAATGTAGCGCCCCCGGCAAAAGGGACGTCAGTACACTTAAATTGTACCGGTATGTATGGACAAACTTTGTCCCAAGTAAACTCAAGCCATTAAATTACATCAACAATTAATTAAGCCAGCCAACCATGTTTCCACATTTTCCTCATTTCAAATAATTCTCACACAAAGCACTTTCTACAATCAACCAATTTAACAATAACCAATCAATCACGTAAAGCACAAGTAGTCAAACAAAGGGGCAATCGGTGCCCCACAGGTTGCAAACTCTCCTGCTGTCTCCTTTCACAATTTCACATTATTGATTTTTGTATCAATTTTCAATAGCGATTTCGATCGCTTTCCATCCTTATTGCCCCTGACCACCCTTATTACCTCGGCCACCCTTATCACCCCAACCCACACCTTATTTCACCACGTTGCGGCGCGCAACACGACCCCGCCTTACAGTTGAAAACACAACAATTTCAAACAGCAGATAATGTACTACACTCAATTTCAACAAGTTCAAATAAGCAACTTTACACATTGGTTCACGTTCTCAATTTCTTCTCAATTCAATATCACAACCATGTTACAAGTATTCCAAAATCGAAAATGCCCACATAATCATGTTCAACAATTCACCACAATTAAGGTATTTCAAATTCCTTCCACAATAAGCCAAATATGCCATCACAATGGTTGTTCCCAATTCTTTACCAACCTCGATTACCTTTTTATCTTTTAATTCATATTTCATACCACACATAGTTCAACATCAATCAAATGCTCAACAAGGAAATCAAAGGATTACGTAAAATTTCTCAATTTGACACATGCCAAAACAATTCGCACACATTTGGGCGATTTTACAAGAATCAAAATTAGCCATACATACCTGGTGATGATGATTTTTCTTCCTACTTTATTCTTACCCAAGATATCCTACTCTTGCCAACCTTGTTCTTGAAGACTCTTACTTCTACTCACTTCTTTTTACTAGAAATCAAGTTCAATAATCATGCATGAGTGTAAAAATTCTATTTTCAAAAGCTATTATATGCAAACCTCTCTTTACCCAATTAAAACTGAATATCAAAGAAAATAGTTAGGGTTTTTACCTTGAAAATATTGGGGAAGTTGAATCCTTGCCCTAGAATCCCTTGGAATTAAGTAGTTGGAACAATCTTTGAAGATGAAGAACTTCTCTCTCTAAAAACCCTCTCTTCTCTCTCTAATTTTGGTGAGATGATATGATAAAATGAAGAAGAGAGGTGTTATATTAAAGAAGAGATCGGGTCAAAATGTTACAAAATCTGGGCCGGGGTCAAATATGCGGTCACTATGCGACCGCAGAATCAACATGCGGTCCGCATAGTGACCGCAGAATGGCTCAAAAAATTACGCAGGTTCTGTTAAGACATGCGGTCACTATGCGGACCGCATGTTGATTCTGCGGTCGCAAAAGTGCACCGCAGATTGACATGCGATCGCATATCGACCGCACTTTTGGCACGACTTTGGGCAACTCTCTGGAACGATTTGCGGTTAGAATGCGGTCCGCATGTCAAGTTTGCGGTCGCATTCTTGACCGCACATTTGACATTTTTCTGGAAAATTTTATTCTCTACATTTTTGAAACTTAAATCACTACCAAGGGTCCGAACAAACTTAAATCATTCCTAACACATTTATTCGGACCATGACACCACATCTACTAAGTTTTATGCACAAAAAATTTTACGGGGCCTTACAATGTGCTGGTAAGTGCCTGGCCTATCCCGGCGAAGTAGTGACAAGCCTAGGACCAGACACTCACATAAACCTGTGCAGTTCTTTATATGTATGTACCACAAAATAACATAAAATATCGAGTAACACAACTAACAAAGTAGGTATCATGCTGGGGGAACACAATCACTAACACAAAATAAATCAGTATGGAAAATCAGAGTGTAGTAAAAATAGCTATCACAAAACAAGAAATTTAAATGGTTGCACGGCATCACCCTTCGTGCTTTTTCTCTCATCCTCACCAAATAATCAAATAAAAGTGCACGGCATCACCCTTCGTGCTTTTACTCTCATCCTCACCAAATAAGCAAATAAAAGTGCATGGCATCACCCTTCGTGCTTTTACTCTCATCCTCACCAAATAAGCAAATAAAAGTGCACGGCATCACCCTTCGTGCTTTTACTCTCATCCTCACAACCATGGCACGGCATGATCCTTCGTGCATGGTTTAAATAACAATGGCATGAAATGTCCCTTCGTGCATAAATTAAGTAACAACGGCACGGCGTGTTCCTTCGTGCATAAACAGTAAAACAAGGCACGAAATGATCCTTCGTGCGAACATAAGTAAAAATGGAACGGCATCACCCTTCGAGCATTATCACTCTTCCTCACCCAAATAACAATCACAGTCAAGGGCAAAAGAATGAAACAAGTAATATGAACTGTCCTGGCCAGGGGAAACAAGAATCATAACAATATCCCGAAAAGGGAACAACAACAACAACAACAACACAATAAAGTCCAGACAAGGGAAACAATAATCAACCTTTACGACCAGGCAAGGGGTCAAGAACATGACTTAAGAACATCCCACATTAACTCACAACATATGTCAACAAACGACTCACGGTCATGCTAGACGCAAGTGTATAGATGCTCGTCACCGCAGCCTATACACCGCACTCGATCACATAGCAATTAGCAATTATCACATTCAATCATATTCCCTCAAGATAGGATAGATCAAACACTTACCTCAAAGCATTGATGTCCAACTAACCTTCAACTATCGCTTTACCTCGAATTTCAACTTTCAACCCGCTCGAATCTAATCACAATTGGTACAATAACTTTAATAAATACTATATAAATTGGTTTGGATGCACAAAAATGGTTTTCTCAAAGTTTTACCCAAAATTTCCCAAAACGCCCCCAGTCCCACGTGGTTGAAACTCAGGGTTCGGACCAAAATCCGGTTACCCATTCCCTCACGAGTTCAATTATATGATTTGTTTCGAAATCAGACATCAAATCGAGGTCCAATTCCCCAATTTATGAAAAACCTAGGTTCTACCCAAAAACAACAATTTCAACCATAAAAACCATTGATTTCTCATGGAAAACATGTATAATGATGTTAGGAATTGAAAGAGTTGAGTAAAAATTGATTTACAAGTGATTTGGAGTGATATTGCTCTTAGAAAATCCTGTGTGGTGTTTTGTTTGAAAGAATGGTGAAAAGGGGGTTTTAAATCGTTTAAGTATCAGATTGCACAGCTGCGGATATGGGAATTGCGAACATAGCAGGTCCTGACTACAGATGTCGCATTTCCGATAGAATGGTTCGCATTTGCGAACACAGGCCAATTCTGGCCAACTCGCATTTGCGAGATTTTGTTCGCATTTGCGAACCTGGGCTTCTCATGGGCAACTTCGCATTTGCGAAGGTTGTCTCACATTTGCGAACAAAGGCCTTTCCTGGGCCGCTTCACATTTGCGAAGGTTGGTTCGCATTTACGAGCCAAGGCCTGTTCTGTGTCTTATCGCAATTGCGAGTAAATCTTCGCATTTGCGAAGATATCAGCTGGGGGAAATACCAGCTATGTTATTTTTCAAAATCTGCTCTAACGGCCTATCAAATATTTACCCGAGCCCTCGGGCTCCGCACCAACCATGCAAACAACCTCAAAAACATACCACGAACTTGCTTGCACGATCAAATCACCAATATAACACCGTTTTCATAGAATCAAGCATCAAATTCATGATTTCTTCTTTCAAATTTCATAAACTTTCAAATTTGGAACTCATGGTTCAAATCACATCAAACGACGCTCAAATTCTGTCAAACTTTGCAGGAAGTACTTATATGATATATAAGACTTGTACCGGGCGTCGGAACCAAAATACGAGCCTGATACCATGGTCTTTTAATCAATTTTCATTTCCATTTTCATTAATAATTTCAGAAAAACAATATAATAGAAAAATTCATATCTTGGGCTCTACGCCTCAGAATTCGACTTCGGGCGCATGCCCGAATCCCATATTTTCCTACGGACCTTCCGGGACCGTCCGATCTTGGATCCGGGTTCGTTTTCCAAAAATATTGACCGAAGTCAACTATATCAATATTAATATCAAATTTCTTCAAATTTTCCATAGAATTCACATATTCTAACACAGAAATTTTCCGGCTACGTGCCCGGACAATGCATGTAAATTGAGGCAATATAAAATGAGGTTTTCAAGGTCTCGGAAGCACGGAAAAGCTGAGGAAAACAGGTGATGACCCTTTGTGTCATCACATCCTCCACCTCTAAAACAACCGTTCGTCCTCGAACGAACAAGAGAAGGAAGTACCTGAGTCGGGGAACAAATGTGGGTAACGGCTCCGCATTTCAGACTCGGACTCCCAGGTCGATGCCTCAGGAGGCTGACCTCTCCACTGAACACGCACGGAAGGAAAACTCGTCGACCGCAACTGTCGAACCTGCCGGTCTAGAATGGCCACCGGCTCCTCCTCGTACGATAGATCCTTGTCCAATTGGACAGTACTGAAGTCTAACATGTGTGTAGGATCGCCGTGGTACCTCTGAAGCATAGATACATGAAAAATCGGATGCACGGCTTATAAGCTAGGTGGCAGTGTGTCACGACCCGGATTTCCCACCATCGGGAGTCATGATGGCACCTACTAGTGGAAGCTAGGCAAGCCAACTGTTACTTACATTTTTCATTAGTTACAACTCTCTTGTTAAGACTTTAAATAAAATCATGTAATTACAACAGAATAATTAAACTTAGCGGAAGACTTAGTCTATTTTATCAAATATGATACAGAAAACCCAAACATGATACACTACCCAAGACTGGTGTCACAATACTCACGAACTTATAAGAATAATACACATAAATCGTCTGAAAGAAATATAAGCTGTTTATCTCGAATACATGAGATAACATAATGAAATACATAGATAGAGGAGACAACGGGTCCTGCGGACGCCTGCAAGTCTACCTCAAAGTCTCAGTAGTCGGAATATCCACAATCGTGCTACTGCCGATGCTGCTATCCGTAACCTGTATCTACGCAAAAATAGCGCAGAGTGTAGTATCAACACAACCGACCCCATGTGCTGGAAAGTGCCTGACCTACCCCGGCAAAGTAGTGACTAGACTAGGACCAGTCACCCACATAAACCTGTACAGTTGAGAAATATATACATATACAACAACAGGAAAACGTTATCGAATGTTTATAAGGAAAGAATCCACTCTGAAATAATAGTCAATAACTCATAATATCCGGAGTAATCTGATCAATGGAACAAAACTTACTTTCATGTCTCAATTCATTTTCATTTTATATCTTGTGGCAGGCATACCACTCGCTCACAAATTTAATAATAGGCTACCGGCAACTATGGCCAATGCTAAGATTAAAATCACTTTGTGGTCGGCGTGCCACACGATCCCATTTCTTATCATATAAGTGGTCGGCGAGCCACACGATCCCAACTCTTCAATATGAAAGTGGTCGGCGTGCCACACGATCCCAATTCTTTAACATATAAGTGGTCGGCGCGCCACACGATCCCAATTCTTTAATAATGTATATTATCGACATTAAGCCAATAATCTCTGATCAACAGTGAGTGTAATAAAAGTATTACCGGTATTAAACCAATAATCTTCACTTCAACAATATTTATACCGGTGTAAAACCAATAAATGTCAACAAATCAATGATATATCTCCGTTACAGGTTTAACACCAATAACTCTTATTCAACAATTTATATGTATTTTACCGGTATAAAACCAATAAATGATAATGAACCTACAATTTATCTCCATTACCGGTATAACACCAATAACTCTTAATCAATAATTTATATGTATTTTACCGGTATAAAACCAATAAATGATAATGAATCTACAACGTATCTCCGTTACCAGTGTAACACCAATAACTCTTAATCAACAATTCATACATAACTCAATTTCTATTCCCTCAAGCTAGGATAGAACAAACACTTACTTCGAATGTTTACGAACAATTCAATCCGTAGCAATGCCTTTTCCTTTCAAATTTGGCTCTAATCCAATCGTATCTATACACAATTGATTTAATATCATCAATTCTACTTAACAAACTAGTTCATATGGCTAAATATAATTTTTACAACATTCTGCCCGGAATAGTAAAAATCGAACCCGGGTCCACATGATCCGAACTCGAGTTTCTAACCAAAATATATTCACCTAATCCTCCACGAGTTCAAATATACAATTTGTTCTTAAGTCGACCCCAAAAAGAGGTCTAGATTGCAAATTCTTTGAAAACCCTAACTATGCTCATTTCTCTAATTTTTCTACCCATTTACACATATTTAGGCTTAGGAATTCAAATAATATTGATGGAAAATAAAGAAAACGAGTCAAGAATCACTTACCCAAGAAGTTTGATGAAGAACTGCCAAAAAGTCGCCCAAGGAGCTATGGAGAAGAGAGTTTTTGTGAAATGGGATTTTTATCCCGTTTCTGTTCTGTTTCAAAACATAAAATCACTGGGTTGAAATTTGCTCTATGCGATCACGGAGCTACAGATGCGATCGCATAGATTAAGGTCATTTGTACTCTATGATCGCATAGAAGAAGATGCGATCACATAGAATGGGCAGGCTACTTTATGCGATCGCAGAACACACTGTGCGATCGCATAAAGGAGAAATAGGGGTTGGCTTTTTGGACAATGCGATTGCATTACAGGGTATGCGATCACATAGAGGAAAAATGGCAAGCTATGTGATCGCAGGAACACAAATGCGATCGCATAGAAGGATTTCAGGACCCTTGAACTTTGCCCTATGCGATCGCATCTATACCTATGCGATCACATAGAAGAAAATCTCTATGCAAAAATTGCAGAATTTCTGCTGCATTTCCAAGTCCAAAAACCATCCCGTTACCTATCCAAAACACACCCGAGCCCTTGGGGATTCAAACCAAATCTGTACACTGACTCAAAAACATCATACGAACTTGCTCGCACGTTCAAATCGCCAAAATAACATCAAAATCAATGAATTGAGCGTTAAAACTCAAGAATTCTTTGAAAATTTCATAACTTCCAAAATTTCCAATTCAAGGCCAAAACACATCAAACGACGTCCATTTTCAACCAAACTTTACAGGAAGCGCTTAACCAATATATATGACTTGTACCGGGCGTCGGAACCAAAATACGAGCTCGATACCATTTATTTTTAATCAAATTTCAGTTTTAATTTCCTTAAACATTTTCCGAAAACAATTTAACAGAAAAATTCTTTTATCAGGGTTCTAGACCTCGGATTTCAATTCCAGGCATACGCCCAAGTTCCATATTTTTATACGGGTTTTCTAAGACCGTCAAATCATGGGTCCGGGTCCGTTTACCAAAAATGTTGACCAAAGTCAACTATATCAATATTAATATCAAAATTCTTCAAATTTTTCACATATTTCATTTATTTCAAC
Organism: Nicotiana noctiflora; assembly: GCA_032618575.1. NCBI lineage: Eukaryota > Viridiplantae > Streptophyta > Magnoliopsida > Solanales > Solanaceae > Nicotiana > Nicotiana noctiflora. The sequence continues at coordinate 216,314 of JASVEL010009810.1, forward strand.
ATAAATATTTTCCAGCTTTGCACCCGGACTGCGCACGCAAATTGAAGCAACTATAAATGAGGTTTTCAAAACCTCAGAAGCTCGAAATAATTGAGAAAATAAGTAATGACCCTTTGGGTCGTCACACAATGCAAGTGTGTAAGCCACCTCTCCCACTCGGTCTAGAAACTCAAATGGGCCAAAATACCTAGGGCTGAGTTTGCCTTTCTTTCCGAACCTCGTCACGCCCTTCATAGGAGATACTCAGAGCAATAACTGCTCACCAACCATGAAATCCACATCTCAGACCTTACGATCCGCATAAGTCTTCTGTCTGGACTGAGCTGAACGCAATCTCTCTTGCATAGTCTTGACCTTGTCTAAGGCCTCCTCAACTAAGTTTGTGCCTAGCAACCGAGCCTCTCCCGGCTCAAACCATCCGACTAGAGACCGACATTGCCTACCATACAATGCCTCATATGGAGCCATCTGAATGCTAGACTAATAGCTATTGTTGTAGGCGAACTCTGCTAATGGCAGAAACTGGTCCCACGAGCCTCCAAAATCAATGACACAGGCTCAGAGCATATCCTCTAGGATCGGAATAGTCCTCTCGGACTAACCGTCCGTCTGAGGATGGAAAGTTGTACTCAACTGAACCTGGGTGCCTAACTCCTGCTAGACCGCTCTCCGGAAACGCGAGGTAAACTACGTACCCCAATCTGAGGTAATAGATACCAGCACCCCATGAAGGCGAACAATCTCCCTGCTGTAAATCTCTGCTAACTTCTCCAATGAGTAAGCGACAGATACTGGAATGAAGTGTGCTGACATGGTCATCCTATCAACAATGACCCAAATAACATCAAATCTCCTCTGATTCAAAGGGAGTCCAGTAATGAAGTCCATTGTAATCCGCTCCCATTTCCACTCGGGAATTTCAATTCTCTGGAATACACCACCAGGCATCTGTTGCTCATATTTAACCTGCTGGCAGTTTAGACACCGAGAGACATATGCAATAGTGTCCTTCTTCATCCTACGCCACCAATAGTGCTGCCATAAGTCTTGATACATTTTCGCGGCGCCCGGGTAAATAGAATACCGCGAACTGTGGGCCTCCGCTAAGATCATTTCTCGAATCCCATCAATATTGGGCACACAAAATTGCCCCTGCAATCTCAACACTCCGTCATCATCTAGAGTTACCTTCGTGGCACCTCCCCGCTGTACAGTATCCCTCAGGTCACGCAAATGAGGATCATCAAACTGCCTCTCACGGATACGCTCTAATAGAGAAGAACAAGCGACCGTGCAGGCTAACACCCTACTAGGCTCAGAAATGTCTAGTCTCACGAACTGATTAGCTATGGCTTGGACTTCTAAAGCAAGTGGTCTCTGGCTGACCGGAATATAAGCGAGACTACCCATGCTGGCAGACTTTCTACTCAACGCATCGGCTACCACATTGGCCTTACCTGGGTGATATAAAATAGTAACATCATAGTCCTTCAGCAACTCTAACCATCTCCTCTGTCGCACATTCAACTCTTTTTGCTTGAATAAATACTGAAGACTTTTGTGATCCATGTATACCTCGCACGCCACACCATATAGATAATGCCTCCAGATTTTTAAGGCATGAACTACTGCTTCCAGTTCAAGATCATGAACCAGATAATTCTTCTCATGGATTTCCAACTATCTCGAAACATAAGCAATAACCTTGCCATCCTGCATTAATACCACTCCAAGCCCAGTACGGGATGCATCACAATAAATTGTGTAAGGCCCTGAACCCGTAGGTAATATCAATACTAGTGCCGTAGTCAGAGCTGTCTTGAGCTTCTGAAAGCTCGCCTCACACTCATCTGACCACTTGAAATGGGAACCCTTCTGGGTCAACATGGTCATCAAAGCTGCAATAGAAGAGAACCGCTCTACAAATCGACGGTAGTAGCCTGCTAACCCCAAGAAACTCTGAATCTCAGTCACTAAAGCTGGTCGAGGCCAATTCTTGACTGCCTCAATCTTCTTTGGGTCCACATGAATACCCTTAACAGACACGATATGACCCAGGAATGCAATCGAACTCAACTAGAACTGGCATTTTGAAAACTTGGCATATAGTTGATTATCCTTCAGAGTCTGAAGAACCACTCTGAGGTGTTGCTCGTGCTCTTCCTGGCTGCGGGAGTATACCAGGATATCATCTATAAAGACAATCACGAATAGATATAGATAAGGCATGAACACCAGATTCATCATCTCCACAAATGATGCTGGAGCATTGGTCAACCCGAAAGACATGACCAAGAATTCATAGTGCACGTACCTAATGTGAAAGGCTGTCTTAGGAATGTCAGCCGCCCTGATCTTCAGCTGATGGTAGCTTGACCTCAAGTCTATCTTCGAGAACACCCTCGCTCCTTGGAGCTGGTCAAACAAATCATCAATCCTTGGTAGTGGATACTTGTTCTTTATCGTCACTTTGTTTAATTGTCGATAATCAATACACATCCGCATCGAGCCATCCTTCTTCTTCACAAATAATACCGGTACACCCCAGGGAGAAACACTAGGCCTGATAAAGCCCTTTTAAAGAAGGTCTTGCAACTGATCTTTTAACTCCTTTAACTCTAGCAGGGCCATGCGATAGGGTGGAATAGAGATGGACTGAGTGCACAGTGCCAGATCAATACAGAAATCAATATCCCTGTTGGATGGCATACCCGGCAGGTCTTAAAGGAAGACCTTGGGAAAATCCCGTACAATACGAACTGAATAAATAGAAGGAATCTCCATGCTGAAATCACAAACATATGCCAAATAAGCTAGACACCCCTTCTCGACCATGCGTCGAGCCTTAACATATGAAAAAACATTGCGAACGGAGTGACTTGGGGTCCCTCTCCACTCTAGTCGGGGTTATTCTGGCAAAGCCAAGGTCATTGTCGTGGCATGACAATCTAGGATAGCATGATACGGGGACAACCAATCCATCCCTAATATGACATCAAAATCCACCATGTCTAATAGCAATAAATCAACATGGGTCTAAAGACCCCCGAATATAACCACGTACGAACGATGCACCCGATCGACTACTATAGAGTCGCCCACTGGTGTAGACACGTAAACTGGAATGTCCAGGGCATAGCTAGGCATGACCAGGTAGGGTGCAAAGTAGGAAGACACATATAAATATGTAGACCCAGGGTCAAATAATACTGAAGCACCTCTATCACAAACTAGAATGGTACCGGTATTCACAACATCTGACGCCTCTACCTCTAGCCTAGCTGGTAAAGCATAAAATTGGGGATCGGCACCACCCCTCTAAACTATGTCTCTAAGACAGTCATCCACTGGCTGACCTCTACCTCTGGCGGGACGGTCTCCACCTCTACGGTCTTGACCTCCACCTCTACGATCTCTACCCCCGCCTCTGGCTGGCTGGGCAGGCTGTGGGTCAGATGGGGCTTGAATCATGGTGCGAGGACCCCGCTGTTGAGTGTTTCCCGCTGCTCAAGGGCAAAACCTAACGAGATGACCTGGGTCGCCACAACCGTAAAAATACTTTGGCTGCTGAGTCTGCTGGCCCTAACAACCTGAATGGCCCCCACGAACACTCTGAAGAGGTTGAGCACTGATGGGAGGCTGGTCTGAATACTACTCACAAAACCCACGATCACCTGAACCACCCTGCGAAGCCTGGAGAGTTGACTGAAAAGGCCTAGAAGACTGGCCCCAATCATAAGAATCCCTGTATCCAGATGAAGTACTACTAAATCTGCTGGAATGATGAGGCCTCTTGTCTGAAGGATAACTACCTCCCCGAGCAAGAACCATCTCAACCCTACAAGTTGCATTAGCTACCTCCTGAAAAGATATGTCACTCCGAACTCCCATAGCTATCTGAAGCCGAATCGGATGATTTAGCTCATCTATAAACCTGCGGACCCTTTCTCGATCTGTGGGGAGTATCACAACCGCATGACATGCCAAATCAACAAACCTCGTCTCATACTAGGTAACAGTCATAGAACCCTGCTAGAGGCGCTCAAACTGCCTCCAAAGTGCCTCTCGCTGGGTAATAGGGAGAAACTTCTCCAGAAATAACTCCAAAAACTGGTCCCATGTTAAAGCCAGGGACCCTGCTGGTCGAGTCAAACAGAAATCTCTCCACCAAGTCTTGGCGGATCTGAAAGCCTGAATGTGCAGAAATCAACTCCATTAGATTCCACTATTCCCACAGTCTTGAGAATCTCATGGCAACCGAATAAGAAGTCCTGGGGATCCTCTGATGTGGCACCGCTGAAAGTAGTGGTAAAAATCTTGGAGAACCGATCAAGTCTCCATAAAGCACCAGAAGTAATGGCCACTCCATCTCCGGCCTGAGCTGTAGTGCCTGACAGAGGGGCCACTGCTGGCTGAACTACTGGTGCCTGAGGCTGGGGAGCTACTGGCTCCGGAGTACATAGAACATGAGTCTGAAACCCTCTTCCAGCCTGTGAAGTGGCTGGTTGTCACGCCCCAAAACGAGGGACATGACCGGCGCCTGACCGGGTTGCCCCAGTCAAGCGGACCTGGGTGCCTTTCATTCCCACGCGTTACCCCTGTGACGACTGTTTCTCATTAACCAAATAAATTACTAATCATAATTGATTTCACATTAAACAAATAAAACGATACGAGTGATTCATTAACAAAATTTCAATTTTTACAACGCCCGACATAACACAATATATATACATAAGACTGGAGTCCCACAGTTTACATGTCTACGGAGCCTCTAGGATACAAAAGGGAAATACAATACTTGCCGGTAACAAGGCTCCGGCTATACCTTACAAAACCAAAATGAAATCTAAACCGAGTGGCATGAACCACATAAGGCCCCGAGGAAGAAAGGGGCTCACCAAAAACGGGCAGTGGAGGATGAAAGATACTACCTGCCGATGAGCTGAAGTGCCTGCTACTGATCCACCTACAATCATGACACGAATGTAGCGCCCCCGGCAAAGGGACGTCAGTACACTTGAATTGTACTGGTATGTATGGACAAACTTTGTCCCAAGTAAACTCAAGCCATTAAATTACATCAACAATTAATTAAGCCAGAGCCAACCTATGTTTCCACATTTTCCTCATTTCAAATAATTCTCACACAAAGCACTTTCTACAATCAACCAATCTAACAATAACCAATCAATCACGTAAAGCACAAGTAGTCAAACAAAGGGGCAATCAGTGCCCCACAGGTTGCAAACTCTCCTGCTGTCTCCTTTCACAATTTCACATTATTGATTTATGTATCAATTTTCAATAGCGATTTCGATCGCTTTCCATCCTTATTGCCCCCGACCACCCTTATTACCTCGGCCACCCTTATCACCCCAACCCACACCTTATTTCACCACGTTGCGGCGCGCAACACGACCCCGCCTTACAGTTGAAAACACAACAATTTCAAACAGCAGATAAGGTACTACACACAATTTCAACAAGTTCAAATAAGCAACTTACACATTGGTTCATGTTCTCAATTTCTTCTCAATTCAATATCACAACCATGTTACAATATTTCCACAATTCAAGTGTTTCATCTCTTTCCACAACAAACCAATTCTCAAGTATTTCGTTTGTTTTCCACAAGGTGCCATATAGGCCATCATAGTCATTATTCACAATTCTTTTACCAAATTAAACTCTCATTTTACATCACTCATAGCTCGACAACAAACTTTGAATATCCAACAACAACATCAAGAATTTCCCACAATTTGTCAATTTAACACGAAACAAACAAACTTCACACATATAGGCGATTTCACAAGAATCAAAATTAGCCATACATACCTGGTGATGATTTTTCCTCCTACTTTATGCTTACACAAGATATCCTACTCTTGCCAACCTTGTTCTTGAAGACTCTTACTTCTACTCACTTCTTTTTACTAGAAATCAAGTTCAATAATCATGCATGAGTGTAAAAATTCTATCTTCAAAAGCTATTATATGCAAACCTCTCTTTACCCAATTAAAACTGAAAATCAAAGAAAATAGTTAGGGTTTTTACCTTGAAAATATTGGGGAAGTTGAATCCTTGCCCTATAATCCCTTGGAATTAAGTAGTTGGAACAATCTTTGAAGATGAAGAACTTCTCTCTCCAAAAACCCTCTCTTCTCTCTCTAATTTTGGTGAGATGATATGATAAAATGAAGAAGAAAGGTGTTATATTAAAGAAGAGATCGGGTCAAAATGTTACAAAAATCTGGGCCGGGGTCAATTATGCGATCACTATGCGACCGCAGAATCCACATGCGGTCCGCAAAGTGACCGCAAAAATGGCCTCAAAATTATGCAGGTTCTGTTAAGGAATGCTGTCACTATGCGGACCGCATGTTGATTCTGCGGTCGCAAAAGTGCACCGCAGATTTGACATGCGATCGCATATCGACCGCACTTTTGACACGATTTTGGGCAACTCTCTGGAACGATTTGCGGCAAGAATGCGGTCCGCATGTCAAGTTTGCGGTCGCATTCTTGACCGCATATTTGACATTTTTCGGAAAAATTAATTCTCTACATTTTTGAAACTTAAATCACTACCAAGGGTCCGAACCGCGAATTCTACGCATTCCTAACACATTATTCGGACCATGACACCACAACTACTAGGTTTTATGCACAAAAATTTTACGGGGCCTTACACTGGTGCAACTGGTAATAAGCCTGCTCTAGCGACACTGTCCATAAAACCCGTTGTTCAGACCAGAGCCTCCTGAAGATCCGGGGTAAATAAGACTTCACCTGGGACCTGATCTGGGCCCACTGGAGCTGCTGGGGATGGAACCTCCTCACCAATCTCAACATGAGGCTCCACCTCTAGAACCGCTGCCTGGGGCTGAGCTTTGCCCCTACCATGACCTCCGACACGGCCCTTGCCCCTCGCAGGAGCTGCCTGGGCTGCTGATCAGCGGATGAAGAAGCGCGTGTCCTCACCATCTGCGAAAGGACAAAGTAGAAATTCAATCAGTATTTGAGGAACAAATTGCACGACAAGAAGAAACAAATGAGAGAATTTTCCTAACTCAATAGACTCTGGAGGACAAGTACAGACGTCTCCATACCTACCCCTCAGACTCTAATAAGCTTGTTCGTGAGTTGTGAGACCTATGTAACCTAGAGCTTTGATACCAACTTGTCACGACCCGGATTTCCCCCACTATAGAGATCGTGATGGCGCCTACTCATGGTAGCTAGGCAAACCAATTCACTCACCATTTTCCTGTTCATACCATCATTTTTTGTTCTCATATTTAATAGCAAGAATAATACTCAAATTTTTAAATACGGAAGTCTTTCAAATAAAAGATGAATAATAATGTAAAGTAACTGACTTAAATCCTCTACCCAAGATGTGGAGTCACAAACTCATGAACTACTAAGGAATAACTACACATAATGGTCTCAAAGAAAATAAATAATAACCGTCTGTCTCGAAATAATGAGACCACAACCATAATAAAAGTAAATATAGGAGACGCCGGGCCTGCCGACGCCTGCAAGCTACCTCGGTCTCGAAAGTATGGTAATCCCGCTAGTATACTACTGCTGCTGCTCCTGCTCAAAACCTGGACATGTGCAAAAACACTCAGAAGTGTAGTATCAGCACAATCTGACCCCATATGCTGGTAAGTGGTTGGCCTATCCCGACGAAGTAGTGACAAGCCTAGGACCAGACACTCACATAAACCTGTACAGTTCTATATATGTATGTACAACAAAATAACAGAAAATATCGAGTAACACAACTAACAAAGGCAGTATCATGCCGAGGGAACACAATCAGCAACACATAATAAATCAGTAAGGAAAAATCAGAGTGTAGTAAAAACAGCTATCACAAAACAAGAAATTTAAATGGTTGCAAGGCATCACCCTTCGTGCTTTTGCTCTCATCCTCACCAAATAATCAAATAAAAGTGCACGGCATCACCCTTCGTGCTTTTACTCTCATCCTCACCAAATAAGCAAATAAAAGTGGACGGCATCACCCTTCGTACTTTTACTCTCATCCTCACATCCATGGCACGGCATGATCCTTCGTGCATGGTTTAAATAATAATGGCATGGAATGTCCCTTCGTGCATAAATTAAGTAACAACGGCACGACATATTCCTTCGTGCATAAATACTTAAACAAGGCACGGAATGATCCTTCGTGCGAACATAAGTAAAAATGGCATGGCATCACCCTTCGTGCATTATTACTCTTCCTCACCCAAATAACAATCACAGTCAAGGGCAAAAGAATAAATCAAGTAATATGAACCATCTCGGCAAGGGAAACAAGAAACATAAAAATATCCTGGCAAGGGAACAACAACAACAACACAATAAGGTCTCGACAAGGGAAACAATAATCAACCTTCACGACCCGGCAATAGCTCAAGAACATGACTTAAGAACATCCCACATTAACTCACAACATATGTCAACAAACGATTCACGGTCATGCTAGACGCCAGTATATAGATGCTCGCCACCACAGCCTATATACCGCACTCGATCACGTAGAAATTAGTAATTATCACATTCAATCCTATTCCCTCAAGCTAGGATAGATCAAACACTTACCTCATTAACCTCTATAGTTTCAACTGGCATGATGGTGGATGGATCTCCAATCACTTTCTTCAACATGGACACATGGAATACCGGATGCACTGATGACATCTCAGGAGGCAACTCTAGCCTATAAGCAACTTGACCAACCCTTTGAATGATCCGATATGGCCCGACATACCTAGGGCTCAGTTTCCCTTTCTTTCCGAATCGCATGACTCCTTTCATAGGAGATACCCTCAAGAACACCGAATCATCGACTTGAAACTCCAAATCCCTTCGGCGAACGTCCTGCATAGGACTTTTGACGACTCTGTGCCGTTTTCATTCTCTCCTGAATAACCTTGACCTTTTCCATAGCTTCGTACACCATATCTGGCCCTAGCAATTCCGCTTCACCTACCTCAAACCACCCGATTGGCGATCTACATTTTCTCCCGTACAATGCCTCAAACGGGGCCATTTGAATGCTAGCATGATAGCTGTTATTGTAAGCAAATTCTATCAGTGGCAAGTGTTCATCCCAATTACCTTTAAAATCTAAGACACAAGCCCGCAACATATCTTCAAGCGTCCGAATGGTCCGCTCGGCCTGTCCATCGGTCTGTGGATGGAAAGCTGTGCTGAGATTCACCTGAGTTCCCAAACCTTGCTGAAACTTCTTCCAAAAGTTAGCGGTGAACTGAGCCCCGCGATCCGAGATGATAGAAAGTGGAGTGCCATGAAGCCTTACTACCTCTTTGATGTACAATCTTGCATATTGCTCCGCAGTATCAGTGGACTTGACAGGCAGGAAGTGAGTTGATTTGGTGAGTCGATCTACTATCACCCATACTGAATCGAACTTACGCCGAGTGCGAGGTAACCCCACCACGAAATCCATATTGATCATCTCCCATTTCCACCTTGGTATTTCTATAAGCTGAGTTAATCCACCAGGCCGTTGATGCTCGGCCTTCACTTGTTGACAGTTCGGACATTTAGCCACAAAGCCTGCCACATCCCTTTTCATACCGTTCCACCAATAAATCTCCTTGAGGTCATGATACATTTTCGTTGAACCAGAGTGCACCGAATACCTGGAAGTATGAGCCTCTGCCATCACTCTTTCCCGAAGCTCGCCTACATCCGGAACACATAGCCTATCTTGACACCGCAATACACCATCTTCGTTGCTGAGTACAAATGCTGAGGTCTTGTCATTCATGACTGCTTCCCTCACCCGAACCAATGCTGGATCCATGAACTATTTTTCCTTGATTTCCGCAACCAATGATGATTCTGCTCCATTATGCACCAAGATATCTCCCTCGTCTGACGCCGAGATACGAACCCCCAAACTGGCTAATTGGTAAACCTCTCGAGCCAGGGGTCTCTGATCCACACCCAAATGAGCCAAACTACCCATGGATTTTCGACTAAGAGCGTCGGCTACCACATTTGCCTTCCCTGGATGGTACAATATGTCCATATCATAGTCCTTGAGTAATTCTAACCACCGCCGCTGTCTCAGATTCAGCTCTTTCTGCTTGAACAAATACTGGAGGCTCTTGTGGTCTGAAAATACATCTACATGAACCCCATAAAGATAGTGTCGCCATATTTTCAAGGCAAACACAACAGCTGCAAGTTCCAAATCATGCGTCGGATAATTCTTCTCGTGATTCTTGAGTTGCCCGGAAGCGTAAGATATGACTTTCCCGTGCTGCATCAATACACATCCCAAACCAACCCTGGAGGCATCACAATAAACCACAAATCCCTCTGTGCCTTCTAGCAAGGCCAATACTGGTACCGAGGTCAATCTTGACTTCAGTTCTTGGAAACTTTTCTCACATGCTTCGGACCACTGGAACTTAACTGCTTTCTGCGTCAATTTAGTCAATGGGGAGGCGAGGGTTGAGAATCCCTCTACAAACCTCCGATAGTACCTGCCAGACCCAAAAAGCTGCGAATCTCTGTCGGGGTCGTGGGTCTAGGCCAATCTTTCACTGCCGCAATCTTCCGAGGATCCACCATAATTCCCTCACTGGAAATAACATGCCCTAGAAAAGCTACGGACTCCAACCAAAACTCACATTTTGAGAACTTGGCATACAATTGATGCTGAAGAAGGGTCTGCAATGCTGCTCTGAGGTGAACGGCATGATCTTCCCTGCTCCGAGAGTAGATGAGAATATCGTCAATGAATACAATCACAAAGGAATCTAGGAATGGCTTGAAAACCCGATTCATAAGGTCCATGAAAGCTGCTGGGGCATTGGTTAGCCCAAAAGACATGACCAAAAACTCAAAGTGACCATAACGAGTTCCGAAGGCGGTCTTAGGAATATCCTGCTCCCTGATTTTTAACTGGTGGTACCCAGACCGTAAATCAATCTTTGAGAAGAACCTCGCTCCCTGCAATTGGTCAAATGGATCATCCACTCGAGGCAATGGATATTTATTCTTAATGGTGACTTTGTTAAGCTGGCGATAATCAATACACATTCGAAGTGACCCATCCTTCTTTCTGACAAAGAGAACCGGAGCACCCCATGGCGACACACTCGGTCGTATGAACCCTTTCTCTAATAAATCCCTCAGCTGCTCCTTTAACTCCCTTAACTCTGCTGGCGCCATTCTGTATGGTGGAATGGATATTGGCTGAGTATCCGGCAATACATCAATTCCGAAATCAATCTCCCTATCCGGCGGGATGCCTGGAAGCTCATCTGGAAACACTTCAGGAAATTCATTCACAATTGGCACGGACTCGAGGATAGGCACATCCGAGGTGGTGTCCGTTACCCGAACCAGGTGATAGATACACCCCTTCTTAATCATCTTCGAAGCCTTAAGGTAGGAAATAAACCTACCCCTTGGCACTACACCATTTCCTCTCCATTCAATGATTGGCTCGTTAGGGAACTCGAGCCTCATAACTCTCGTTCGACAATCAAGTTTGGCAAAGCACGAATAGAGCCAATCCATCCCCATAATTACATCAAAATCTACCATCCCAAGCTCAATAAGATCGGCTGTGGTATCACGACCACCCACCGTAACAACACAATTCCTATAGACTCGTGAGGCTGTAATAGAATCACCAATAGGTGTCGACACAGAGAACGGCTCATGAAGCCGTTCGGGTTCTATCCCAAAACTTGAAGCAATGAATGGAGTAACATAAGACAAGGAGGACCCTGGATCAATAAGGGCATAGCAATCAATAGTATGAACAGACATGATACCTGTAACAACATCTGGAGAAGCCTCGGCATTTTGGCGACCACTCAATGCATAGAATCGGCTAGGTCCACCCCTACCCCGAGCTCCACCCCTAGCTGCACCACGCCCCGCTGATGCTGTAGTACGCGCTGATGATGTAGCAGCTGAAGAACCGGATGACTGAGCGGATCCCCTACCTATACCCTGACGGGGTGCACGGCAGTCCCGCTGAATGTGACCTCTCACCCCGCACCCGAAGCACACTGGAAGGTCAAGGTAGCAAGTTTCCGTATGAAATCTCCCACACTTGGGGCATGTAGGTCTCCCCTGCTGCTGGGATCTCACCCAGGACGACCAGACTGACGAGACCTCCTGCTGTCCGAACCGGGTCTCGAGTAACTGCCCTGCTGATGACTGTGCACGGATGGCGGTGCACTCGCGAGGACTGAGCATATGACTGGGATGGCCCTGATGACCCTCTCCCTGGAAGTGATCTCCCTGAACGACCCATTGACCGGGCCCTGTTGCTACTTTCTCTTTCTGCACGAATCTTCAATTTCCCGGCCTCTGTGGCCTGAGCAAACCCCACAATCCTCCCATAGTTCATGTCTGAGTGCAAAGCTGCTGTGGCGGCCTCATTCACCACCAAAGGGCTAAGGCCCCGAACAAACCGTCGAACCCGGGCATCCATGGTCGACACTAAATGAGGAGCATACTTGGACAACCTTACGAACTCCATGTGATATTCCCAAACACTCATACTACCCTGCTTAAGAACCTCGAACTCCGTGGCGTGGGCTGCCATCACCTCGGCAGGCAAGAAGTGGTCCATAAATGCATCTACGAACTCATCCCATCTGGCCGGAGGGCTCCCTTCCTCACGGGAATCCTCCCACATTTCGAACCATGAACGTGCCGCTCCCTTCAGCCTGTAAGAGGCCAACTCTACCCCCTCTATATCTGTAGCCTTCATTACTCTGAGGGTCTTGTATATCTCATCAAGGAATTCCTGTGGGTCAGCCTCTGGATCGGTGCCTGAAAATTCTGGAGGGGCCAATCGCAAGAATTGATGGACTCTGGAGCCAAAGGAATCTCCCTGTCCGCTGGAGGATGCTGGGGCATCATGGGATCTCTGGGCCTGGGCAGCCACTAACTGTGTTAACATATGAATGGCTCCCCTAAGATCTTCATTAGAGATACCAGAGCCCGAAGCGGGAACTGTATCTGAGTCAGGAACACTGGCAGGAGGAATGGTGGCATCCTCTGCCGCAGCTGGAATAGGGACACTTGGGTTTTGAACAGATGGGCCAGGCAAATTCGGGACCGGTGGGTCATTCTCTCCCACGGCATCGGGTACATGATTAACAGTTGCACTTGGGCCGGCATTGGCCCTAAGGCCGAGTCTAGCCTTCTTCTTAGGTGCCATATTCTGAAAATTTGGGAACAAGGCACGAATTAGACACAGATATCTCCAAATTGCACTTTACCGCACGATATAGATTAACAAAGAAGTAGGTAAATTCCTAAATGCCCGTGTAGCCCCCTACTTATATGATGTGGTCGACAACACACCTATAAGAAGGGCACTACTAGACACGGCTCCGAGACATCCTAGGACACTTTAAAACCTTAAGCTCGGATACCAAGTTTGTCACGCCCCAAATCGAGGGACATGACCGGCGCCTGACCGGGTTGCCCCAATCAAGCGGACCTGGGTGCCTTTCATTCCCACGCGTTACCCCTGTGATGACTGTTTCTCATTAACCAAATAAATTACTAATCATAATTGATTTCACATTAAACAAATAAAACGATACGAGTGATTCATTAACAAAATTTCAATTTTTACAACGCCCGACATAACACAATATATATACATAAGACTGGAGTCCCACAGTTTACATGTCTACCGAGCCTCTAGGATACAAAAGGGAAATACAATACTTGCCGGTAACAAGGCTCCGGCTATACCTTACAAAACCAAAATGAAATCTAAACCGAGTGGCATGAACCACATAAGGCCCCGAGGAAGAAAGGGGCTCACCAAAAACGGGCAGTGGAGGATGAAAGATACTACTGCCGATGAGCTGAAGTGCCTGCTACTGATCCACCTACAATCATGACACGAATGTAGCGCCCCCGGCAAAAGGGACGTCAGTACACTTGAATTGTATTGGTATGTATGGACAAACTTTGTCCCAAGTAAACTCAAGCCATTAAATTACATCAACAATTAATTAAGCCAGAGCCAACCTATGTTTCCACATTTTCCTCATTTCAAATAATTCTCACACAAAGCACTTTCTACAATCAACCAATCTAACAATAACCAATCAATCACGTAAAGCACAAGTAGTCAAACAAAGGGGCAATCAGTGCCCCACAGGTTGCAAACTCTCCTGTTGTCTCCTTTCACAATTTCACATTATTGATTTATGTATCAATTTTCAATAGCGATTTCGATCGCTTTCCATCCTTATTGCCCCCGACCACCCTTATTACCTCGGCCACCCTTATCACCCCAACCCACACCTTATTTCACCACGTTGCGGCGCGCAACACGACCCCGCCTTACAGTTGAAAACACAACAATTTCAAACAGCAGCAGATAAGGTACTACACACAATTTCAACAAGTTCAAATAAGCAACTTACACATTGGTTCATGTTCTCAATTTCTTCTCAATTCAATATCACAACCATGTTACAATATTTCCACAATTCAAGTGTTTCATCTCTTTCCACAACAAACCAATTCTCAAGTATTTCGTTTGTTTTCCACAAGGTGCCATATAGGCCATCATAGTCATTATTCACAATTCTTTTACCAAATTAAACTCTCATTTTACATCACTCATAGCTCGACAACAAACTTTGAATATCCAACAACAACATCAAGAATTTCCCACAATTTGTCAATTTAACACGAAACAAACAAACTTCACACATATAGGCGATTTCACAAGAATCAAAATTAGCCATACATACCTGGTGATGATTTTTCCTCCTACTTTATGCTTACACAAGATATCCTACTCTTGCAAACCTTGTTCTTGAAGACTCTTACTTCTACTCACTTCTTTTTACTAGAAATCAAGTTCAATAATCATGCATGAGTGTAAAAATTCTATCTTCAAAAGCTATTATATGCAAACCTCTCTTTACCCAATTAAAACTGAAAATCAAAGAAAATAGTTAGGGTTTTTACCTTGAAAAGATTGGGGAAGTTGAATCCTTGCCCTAAGATCCCTTGGAATTAAGTAGTTGGAACAATCTTTGAAGATGAAGAACTTCTCTCTAAAAACCCTCTCTTCTCTCTCTAATTTTGGTGAGATGATATGATAAAATGAAGAAGAAAGGTGTTATATTAAAGAAGAGATCGGGTCAAAATGTTACAAAAATCTGGGCCGGGGTCAAATATGCGGTCACTATGCGACCGCAGAATCCACATGCGGTCCGCAAAGTGACCGCAAAAATGGCCTCAAAGTTATGCAGGTTCTGGTTAAGGAATGCGGTCACTATGCGGACCGCATGTTGATTCTGCGGTCGCAAAAGTGCACCGCAGATTTGACATGCGATCGCATATCGACCGCACTTTTGACACGATTTTGGGCAACTCTCTGGAACGATTTGCGGCAAGAATGCGGTCCGCATGTCAGGTTTGCGGTCGCATTCTTGACCGCATATTTGACATTTTTCGGAAAAATTAATTCTCTACATTTTTGAAACTTAAATCACTACCAAGGGTCCGAACCGCGAATTCTACGCATTCCTAACACATTATTCGGACCATGACACCACAACTACTAGGTTTTATGCACAAAAATTTTACGGGGCCTTACACTGGTGCAACTGGTAATAAGCCTGCTCTAGCGACACTGTCCATAAAACCCGTTGTTCAGACCAGAGCCTCCTGAAGATCCGGGGTAAATAAGACTTCACCTGGGACCTGATCTGGGCCCACTGGAGCTGCTGGGGATGGAACCTCCTCACCAATCTCAACATGAGGCTCCACCTCTAGAACCGCTGCCTGGGGCTGAGCTTTGCCCCTACCATGACCTCCGACACGGCCCTTGCCCCTCGCAGGAGCTGCCTGGGCTGCTGATCAGCGGATGAAGAAGCGCGTGTCCTCACCATCTGCGAAAGGACAAAGTAGAAATTCAATCAGTATTTGAGGAACAAATTGCACGACAAGAAGAAACAAATGAGAGAATTTTCCTAACTCAATAGACTCTGGAGGACAAGTACAGACGTCTCCATACCTACCCCTCAGACTCTAATAAGCTTGTTCGTGAGTTGTGAGACCTATGTAACCTAGAGCTTTGATACCAACTTGTCACGACCCGGATTTCCCCCACTATAGAGATCGTGATGGCGCCTACTCATGGTAGCTAGGCAAACCAATTCACTCACCATTTTCCTGTTCATACCATCATTTTTTGTTCTCATATTTAATAGCAAGAATAATACTCAAATTTTTAAATACGGAAGTCTTTCAAATAAAAGATGAATAATAATGTAAAGTAACTGACTTAAATCCTCTACCCAAGATGTGGAGTCACAAACTCATGAACTACTAAGGAATAACTACACATAATGGTCTCAAAGAAAATAAATAATAACCGTCTGTCTCGAAATAATGAGACCACAACCATAATAAAAGTAAATATAGGAGACGCCGGGCCTGCCGACGCCTGCAAGCTACCTCGGTCTCGAAAGTATGGTAATCCCGCTAGTATACTACTGCTGCTGCTCCTGCTCAAAACCTGGACATGTGCAAAAACACTCAGAAGTGTAGTATCAGCACAATCTGACCCCATATGCTGGTAAGTGGTTGGCCTATCCCGACGAAGTAGTGACAAGCCTAGGACCAGACACTCACATAAACCTGTACAGTTCTATATATGTATGTACAACAAAATAACAGAAAATATCGAGTAACACAACTAACAAAGGAAGTATCATGCCGAGGGAACACAATCAGCAACACATAATAAATCAGTAAGGAAAAATCAGAGTGTAGTAAAAACAGCTATCACAAAACAAGAAATTTAAATGGTTGCAAGGCATCACCCTTCGTGCTTTTGCTCTCATCCTCACCAAATAATCAAATAAAAGTGCACGGCATCACCCTTCGTGCTTTTACTCTCATCCTCACCAAATAAGCAAATAAAAGTGGACGGCATCACCCTTCGTACTTTTACTCTCATCCTCACATCCATGGCACGGCATGATCCTTCGTGCATGGTTTAAATAATAATGGCATGGAATGTCCCTTTGTGCATAAATTAAGTAACAACGGCACGGCATATTCCTTCGTGCATAAATACTAAAACAAGGCAAGGAATGATCCTTCGTGCGAACATAAGTAAAAATGGCATGGCATCACCCTTCGTGCATTATTACTCTTCCTCACCCAAATAACAATCACAGTCAAGGGCAAAAGAATAAATCAAGTAATATGAACCATCTCGGCAAGGGAAACAAGAAACATAAAAATATCCTGGCAAGGGAACAACAACAACAACACAATAAGGTCTCGACAAGGGAAACAATAATCAACCTTCACGACCCGGCAATAGCTCAAGAACATGACTTAAGAACATCCCACATTAACTCACAACATATGTCAACAAACGATTCACGGTCATGCTAGACGCCAGTATATAGATGCTCGCCACCACAGCCTATATACCGCACTCGATCACGTAGAAATTAGTAATTATCACATTCAATCCTATTCCCTCAAGCTAGGATAGATCAAACACTTACCTCAAAGCCTTTAAGTCCAATTAACCTGCAACTATCGCTTCACCTCGAATTTCAACCTTCAACTCGCTTGAATCTAATCACAATTGGTTCAATTACTTTAATAAATACTATATAAATTGGTTTGGATGAATAAAAATGGTTTTCTCAAAGTTTTACCCAAATTCCCAAAATGCCCTCGGTCCCACATGGTTGAAACTCGGGGTTCGGACCAAAATCCGATTACCCATTCCCTCACGAGTTCAATTATATGATTTGTTTCAAAATCGGACCTCAAATCGAGGTCTAATTCCCCAATTTACGAAAAACCTAGGTTCTACCCAAAAACAACAATTTCAACCATAAAAATCTTTGATTTCTCATGGAAAACATGTTTAATGATGTTAGGAATTGAAAGAGTTGAGTAAAAATTGACTTACAAGTGATTTTGAGTGATATTGCTCTTGGAAAATTGTGTGTGGTGTTTTGGGTTTTGAAAGAATGGTGAAAAAGGAGTTTAAAATCATTTAAGTATCAGATTGCACAGCTGCGGATATGGGAATTGCGAACATATGTTAGCAATTGCGACCATAGCAGGTCCTGACTGCGGACATCGCATTTGCGAGAGAATGGTTCGCATTTGCGAACACATGCCAATTCTGGCCAACTCGCATTTGCGAGATTTGGTTCGCATTTGCGAACCTGGGCTTATCCTGGGCAACTTCGCATTTGCGAAGATTGCCTCGCATTTGCGAACCAAGGCCTTTCCTGGGCCACTTCGCATTTGCGAAGGTTGGTTCGCATTTGCGAGCCAAGGCCTGTTCTATGTCTAATCGCAATTGCGAGTAAATCTTTGCATTTGTGAAGATATTAGCTGGGGGAAATACCAGCTGTGTTATTTTTCAAAATCTGCTCTAATGGCCTATCAAATCTTTACCCGAGCCCTCGGGCTCCACACTAAACATGCACACAACCTCAAAAACATACCACGAACTTGCTCGCGCGATCAAATCACCAATATAACATCGTTTTCATAGAATCAAGTCTCAAATTCATGATTTCTTCTTTTAAACTTCATAAACTTTCAAATTTGGAACTCATGATTCAAAACACATCAAACGACACTCAAATTTCGTCAACCTTTGTAGGAAGTACTTAAATAATATATAAGACTTGTACCAGGCATCGGAACCAAAATACTAGCCCGATACCATGGTCTTTTAATCAATTTTCATTTCCACTTTCATTAATAATTTTAGAAAAACAATTTAACAGAAAAATTCATATCTTGGGCTCTAGGCCTCAGAATTCAACTCCGGACGCATGCCCGAGTCCCATATTTTCCTACGGACCTTCCAGGATCATCCGATCTCGGGTCCGGATCTGTTTACAAAAAATATTGACCGAAGTCAACTATATCAATATTAATATCAAATTTCTTCCAATTTTCCATAGAATTCACATATTCTAACACAGAAATTTTTCGGCTACATGTCCGGACAATGCACGTAAATCGATGCAATATAAAATGAGGTTTTCGAGGCCTCGGAAGCACTGAACATATGAGGAAAATAGGTGATGACCCTTTGGGTCATCATACTCTTATAGGTAAAACTGGAATGAACTAAACTAGGAAGTGCATCTCCTAAGGGTGAATTTAGATAGAGAAAGTCCGTCTCCTATGACTGAACTATTGATTTAGGAAGTGTGTCTCCTATGGTGAAAAAAATCTTAGGAAGTACGTCTCCTATGGGTAAAAATAAACTTAGGAAGTGCATCTCCTATGGGTGAAACTTTAATGACTTTAAACTAGGAAGCGCGTCTCCTACGGGTGAAATCTTAATTTAGGAAGTGTGTCTCCTTATGCATGAAAATAAACTTAGGAAGTGCGTCTCCTATGGGTAAAAATAAACTTAGGAAGTGCATCTCCTATGGGTGAACTTCAATGACTTTAAATTAGGAAGTGCATCTCCTATGAATGAAATCTTAATTTAGGAAGTGCGTCTCCCGTGCATGCAAATAAACTTAGGATGTGCGTCTCCTATGGAAAAAAATAAACATAGGAAGTGCGTCTCCTATAGGCGAAACTTTAATGACATTAAACTAGGAAGTGCGTCTCCTATGAATAAAACTTAATTTTGGAAGTGCGACCCCGTGTATGAAAATAAACTTAGGAAGTGCGTCTCCTATTGGTAAAAATAAACTTAGGAAGTGCGTCTCCTATGGGAGAAATTTTAATGACTTTAAATTAGGAAGTGTGTCTCCTATGAATGAAATCTTGATTTAGGAAGTGTGTCTCCCGTGCATGAAAATAAACTTAGGAAGTGCTTCTCCAATAAACTTAGGAAGTCCATCTCCTATGGGTGAAATTTTAATGACTTTAAATTAGGAAGTGCGTCTCATATGAATGAAATCTTAATTTAGGAAGTGCGTCTCCTAGGGGTAAAAATAAATTTAGGAACCTATGGTTAAAATCTCAATGATTTAAACTAGGAAATGTGTCTCCCTTTTCCTCCTAAACCATTTCCTTCTTCCTGAATTACCTTCTTGCAGAACTGCTTCACTTAAAACTTATGTTGTCTTCCCTTGAAACTGTTGGGGATAACTCTGTTGGGAATTATTTACTTACCTACTGGGGATAAAAATGCTATCAGATGGGGATAACGATGTTGAAGATAACATTGCTGGGGGTTTTTCATTTCTTCAAAATTGGTGCTTCACCCTTCTGAAGGCTGCTGGGGATGACACTGGCTTTTTGCTTTTTCTGAGCACAAGTTTCATCCTTTTGTTCTTGAGGTTTGTTTTATCTTCCTTCTTCTCCAAGTGGGTACCTGACTTCCAGAAAATTTTCAAAATGAAACGAAAATTTTCTGCCCCAGTTTTATAATCTTTCTTGTGGCATGCCATTTGCTTTACCTGCTTTAAATCAAAGAAAATTTGTTAGTTTAAAACGTGGTGGTTGGTTGTGATTCTCCTATTGGGGATGATTCTTCTCCTATTTCCCTGCTATGCATCTCATTGTCAAAACTTGCTGGGTATGTTATTATTTGCTGGGGATGATATTCCTACTGATGGTAGTTTTTCCCTTTCTTGCTTCCCCGCCTTCCTTGACGACTCTTTATTCACAAGCCTTTCCCCGTTGTTTTTCATTGGTATCTTGACCACCCAAATCCAATGACAGTGACCCTGTTTGAGGATCTTGCATGTTTTATGGATGAACCATTTTCTTCGTTCATTCTTGTCACTGGAAGTACCGTTTCTACTGGGGATATCCCCCTTCTTTTATGGCATATCTAGGGAACGGGCATTTCCCCGACCATTGAGTCTCACTGGCCTTGGCCTTGAGGTGATAGACCTTCGCCTTTGATGGAGTTATCCTCCTACTAATCCACTCCTTTGTCAATTTCCTCTTGCTGGGGAATATCCTTCTGGACACTAGCCATGCATTTTTTCCGTCCTGACTTATACCACTTGGGTGTACCAATCAAATTCCGTCTAGCATAATTGGAAAGCTGATGGAAAATTTTGAAGTCATTTCTAATTTGTTCTGACCAACAGACTCTACTGGGGAATTTTTTATGAAGGAAGAAAGAGAAAAGTAAACAAAAATAGAAGACAAAGAAAAGATGACTTTCTAACAAAAGAAACTATAAAATAAAACCCTATCAAATGTAGATACCGACTCTAATGGTAATGATATGCACATATGGCCTATCCTCCATCGTCAATCATCTTTCAGGATTTCTGTCTAGTGATTTCCATCTGATTCTCAATCTTTGTCTGACTTGTAGTGCCAGAAGGGTTTTCACTATCAAGCCTCTCTCATTTTGGTTTTTCTCTCAAGCTTTCATCGCCTTATGGTGCCCGTGAAGGTTTTCACCGATAAGACTCTCTTATTTGTATTACTTCTCAGCTGGGGTTCTGGGTGTTACCGCTAAGACTCTCTTATATTTCTTCTGCTGGAGATCCGAGTATTTTCTGCTATGAATCAGAGTTTTATGTTCTGATAAGACTTCTCTCATTTGCCTGACTTGGCCTCTTCTGAAGATTGGTCAAAAGGTCTTTCTTTGGATCGTAATGTGGATTTGGATAGGGCTTAGAAAGAAAGGGTATTAAAAGCTCAAAACAAACCAACTTTGGGTTCAAAATTTACAACCTTCGGACCTAGATTTATTTATAATAAACACAATTTTTGCCCTAGTTTCTTGCTTGGGTATTTTTATTTTTATTTACACTATGACCGAGTTGTGAAGCGCCTACATATCCTCTTTGAGGAATAAGGTCAAACGTAGTTCCCAATTCCTTGTTGTTCTAATTTTCCTTTTCAATTATTATTTTTTTCTTTTTCTTTTTCTTTTCTTTATCTCTTTTTGTTGTTTTGTTTTTTTTTTCTACGTTTGTGTTTCTAGCCTTTGCTACTGATTCCGAAGGAGGGGTATGAAAGAAACAAATAAGGCTCAAAGGGTTAACGCAGGATAAAGTGTTTAGATAGCAAAACAAAATGCCTTCGTCATTCCAATCTTCAAAGCATGCCAAGTGCAAACAACATATTTAAACATTCACGACATCTTCTGATTGTGCCAACCATATCCATCCATTCGCCTTTTCATTTGTTATTTTAAAGAATCGCTGGGCAACACTCTTATTTCATTACCATAAAGGACCCTCATGTCGACATGGCCAACTTGCCTTTAAATTTTTCTTTATGTTTCACATGCCCCAGTTTCACATGACTCGGTTTCCAAATAAACTCAAACCGTTCTTATTTCCTTTAAATGTCTCTATCACCTCCCAATGGTTTTATGATTAAGATTTAAGGTTACAAATCTAAAGGATAAAAAGAACTAAACAAATAAGATGACTGGAGGTAACAAAAGACCGAAAGTTTCATTAGACTAACGGTGAAATGGTTCAACAACAAAACAAGCAAAACAAACCAAAGTACAACCCTGAAACAAAACTGGATAAGACTTAGCAAACTGCTATGACAAAAATAGAAGGATAAGAGGGTTTGACCACAAGACAACATCCGAATTACAGCCCTGAAAATAACCTGGACAATAGAAATGACAACAAAATGAACCACCAAAGCTCCACTCTCGCTGCCCAAAAGATGGGGTGTCTTTCTAATGACCAAGCACAACATTTTAACCACTAAGTTCTGCATCAATATTGCCAAGACCATTACCAGGTTCAATATCATCAACTTTAGTCAACAAGCTCCCAAGAGGGTTCGCATGCTCCATGTCACCGTCATTGATCACAATTGCCCCTTCTTGAATCATTCTTTCTACTTCATTTTTCAAAGAACGAGAAGCTTCAATGCTATGCCCTTGGACATTAGAGTGGTACATGCATCAAACAGTAGGATTAAATCCTTTTGCATATGGGTCTGGAGTATAGCCAATGAGCGTCTCAATCAGGCCAGAATGCTTCAACTTTTCAAACAAGCTTGTGTAGGACTCCCCAATTGGCGTGAAACTATTTTTTTGCCTTTGCTTCCCTTCCTACCCTTGTTTTCTTGGGTTTTTGGGCGCTCGAGTATGTTGTGAAGGTAAGAGTGCATTATGTGGTGCTGGTGCTAGCCATAGGGAGTGACCTGGTAGTCGGATAATGACAAGACCTTGTTCGGAGGATAATACTGAGGTGGATTATGTGGAGCTCGGGGATATATTTGGGCGTGATGGACAGAAAACTGTGGTTCTGGTAGGTAGTAGGGTTGGTAGTAGGGTGAGGAACCTCTAGATCTGGGTCAAGTACCCGCTTCGACTGATGCAACTTCTTCCTCCTTATTTTTTGTTTTTGTCCATTATTCCCTTTTGTAATGTGTGTGTGCATGTGTTTTTATTCCCCTTTTGTGTTTTTTCCCATCTTTTTGTGTCGTGTGCATGTGTTGTCATTATAGTTTTGACCCCCACATGTGGTGGACTAGGATTATTATGGCTAGGTCCGAAAATTAAGCCTAAAACCAAGTAATTTGAACCCGAAAATTATTCTATGCCCGGAAGCGAGAATGAAAATATGATTCTATTTAATTAATCCTACATAAGCAAAATAACTATAAAAATAAGACTGACAATTAAACAAAACTATTTTTATATTTTTCAAGATTAAAATGACTACAAAACAATAATAAAACTATTTTTTTATTTTCGTTTTTATATAAAGATAAAAGTATACAGTACTATTTTTGTATTTTTTCAAGTTTAAAATGGCTACAAAATATTAATAAAATTATTTTTTATAATTTTCCTTTTTTATATAAAGATAAAAATATAAAGTACTATTTTTGTATTTTTCAAGTTTAAAATGACTACAAAACATTAAAAAATTATTTTTTTATAATTTTCCATTTTTAGGTAGAAATAAAGTAAAGGAATAAAATTAGTTGAGATAGCTATATTAGGCCTAAACTAAATATTTTATGCTAAACTGTGAAAAATCTTAGGGAGGTCAAAAATCACATGTCTACAGTGTAGTAAAATCAAAATAAAGCTAATAGTTATAAAACAAACAGAATATCTCACAGAAAACCGCATAACTTCCCAAGACCTGGGGGTCACGAGTCTAGAGACTCTACCAGAGTAGCATAACAATACTGAAAAATCTACATAATCTTAATATACACGGAATAATCAAACAACAGGGAAAATGAGGGAAGAGTCGGGTCATGCGGATGCCAGGCAGCTACCTCGACAACTCCAATAACACCCTGAAGCAGCAATTAGCTCAGCTAAGCTTCCAAAATACCTGAAGCTGCACACATGGTGCAGGGAGTTGAGTGAGTACTTTCAACTCAGCGGTAATAGAAGAAAGTAATGCCGAGGAGAAAGAAAACCACACAAGAGTACTATCTCATGCTATAAAATACAGAATCCCACATTTTAAACAATAGGGCACTTCATGAAAATCATAGTAGGTCTAGATCAGTTTAAAACCTCTTTTTAAAACATCTCTTTTTCTTTCATTATTAACAGTTTAGTACCTGGATACAAAATCAAATAGTGCAAGCCTGCACTCAAATCAGCCCCTTGGGCACAACACTCCTTTAACAATTTACACCAGGGTATCTAGTCAACAAGGCAAGTAATACATGTATGCGAGTAATATATGAGTGCTATATGTCATGTCGCGTAGTACAAACTGAAACCAATACATGAATGCAACGCAATGTACATGACGATGTGGCGTACAGCCCGATCCATTTAGGCGCATACGCTCACTGTGGGGGTTCAGACTTCGGACGGGCTCCTACAATCCAAGCGCAATATCAATATCAATCCCGCAGCGGCGTGCAGCCCAATCCATGCATAGTCATGAATGCACATAAGCCCCTTGGGCAATAGTAACATAGCAGCTCTCAGCTAAAAATGTCATCAAAACCTGGTTTAAGTTTTCAAATCTTACAAAGAATGCTAAGTTGCGAAATAAAATTTTAAAACCTTAGACTGAGATAAAATATGCACATTAATACAAAAAAACGATATCAATCCCTGAAGGATCCAAATACTTGGCACGAAGCCCAAACCACGACAATCAGTCCAATTCATGATAGCAAATATATTTATTAGGGTGTCAATTCAACATCAAGCAATTAGGTAGTATTTTTATTAAGCAGAACTGACCAAGTCACGATCCCCCATGGTCCTGTACCCCACGACCATTATCCCGCATGCAAGTCACCTAAATACAGCACTATGATCTGCAAGTCTGGGGTTTACAAATCCTCAGGACATCATTTACAAATATTACCCACCTTGATCCAAACTCTAGCCTGCGATGCCTTTGCTCCTCAAACCGGCCTCAACGCGTGTTAAAATTAGCCAAAATCAGTACAAACACTACTAGAAATTGGAGCTATGGCAACGGTTTCTATTGCTACGGATCCATAACCGTTGCGATAGGTATTCTATTATTACGGTTATAACCGTTACAAACAATTGTTGTAACTACCGGGACACTTAGCAAATGAACCCTAGCGATAGTCTCAATAACCGTTCCTATATATATGTATATGGCTACAGTTTGTATAACCGTAGCAATAGATATATCTATGGAAACGGTTGGATGTATTGTTACGGTCATTTTGGTTCCCTCCTTATTTTTCACCCAAAATTTTAATACCCGCGAAAATAAGATGGGGCCTACAATTATATTATTATTCTTTTTATTTTATATCTTGTTTTCATCGAAAATATACCTAAACCCTAAAATTAAACATGCTCTGAAATTGCCAGGCTCCATCCAAAATCCCCTAATTCTTTTGGGCAAGAAAAAGCTACTTGCTCGAACTTTTTCTTTGGAAATCCCCTAATTACCATCACCATAACCCATAGTTCATTACTAAGCTCAAAGTCCTCCACTGAATTTCAGCACTAATGGATATGAAATATTGTTCTACTTCCCGAATATGAATTTGACTATTAAATAAAAGACACTTTTTGAAAAGACTGAATATTTGGCTTTTTTGTGTTATTTTCTTCAGGTCTTTCGAGTTTTTATATTTTGGAACCACTACAATTAGGATAAGCCGTGTTTGGTTGTATGGAGCCACCTTTTTGATAAGACCGTGTTTGGGAAATTCGGTTAGGTATTTGATGGCTCAATCGATGAGCAGAGGAGGGGGAGGAGTGTGGTAAGGAACTATATAGTAGGGAAGCAAATTGAACCGAAGTGACTATTAAAGAGATCGTCATGGCTCGGCTTAATAATAAGCTAGGATAGTCTCAAGTCCGAAATTGTTATTTTTTACCTAAGATCAATCATCCTAATATTATATTTGAGGAAGAATAGTTTTTCGGTAGTTGTATGGGAATGAGAGGGCAAATTCAGCTTTGTGCCTACGCATGGCAGGGGTTTTGACTCTAGACCTTTGTATTTGAGACCATATCTGCGACTCTGTTGGAGCACAGACCAGCTTTCTTACTTTACCTAGTCTATAGTCCAAGCTTCGTGCTCATTTGGGTGCACAATGTTGCTGAGTTAAGAATCTGCTTTATTACTGCTAATTTGTGAGTGAGAATTGCTAAACTTACTGGAGCTCAATTATTGGAACTTGAATTGTCTTGATCTCATTAATTAACTTCGAGCTACCAATTTCAGTTGAGTTTGATTTTACTAAGTATAAAACTGGAATTTAACCTTCAATTATGGTGTTGTGATTGCGACTGAAACTTGTCTCCTTTGTTCACTGTTTGGAACATGCTTAGAAGAAATTTTGTATGATTAGCATGGTTCATTGACAACACATTGAATAGGACCAGCATCAAAAGTTAAAGAAGGAATTAACGATCCTTGAGAAACAATAAACGATTGTCCTCTTGTGTATTTTGGAGCAATAATTCCATATCCAGATGGATTAAAATATGCTCCATTCATAAACACATCTTTTGAGGACCTCCATTTCCAACTCTTCCATCCCCCTTCATGAGTTTCCCTCTTGGTAACCTGTAATATATATCATGACTAATATAAGATCATCTATATATACCAATGGCAATGACATTAGTCTAAATTGTTTTTTTGTTGCTAATTTCTAAATTTGTAGTTCCTTCAAACTGGAAAAGGAATGAAGAAAGTGAAAATATCTGATCTTCTGGACATTAAAGAACAAGTAGCTTGATATTTTCATACCTCTTTGTCATATAAGTCAGGAGCAATGAAATAATTTCCCTCACTGAATATTGTTGGATCTGCACTTCTACCAATGGCATACATTAACCATTGATCATAATAATTATTAGCCACATGAGCATAACCATGCCTAACCCTGTAACACAAATTATTGTCAAATGTTGCAT
Organism: Nicotiana noctiflora; assembly: GCA_032618575.1. Classification (NCBI taxonomy): domain Eukaryota; kingdom Viridiplantae; phylum Streptophyta; class Magnoliopsida; order Solanales; family Solanaceae; genus Nicotiana; species Nicotiana noctiflora. The sequence continues at coordinate 243,685 of JASVEL010009810.1, forward strand.
TATCTTAAATTATTGTCATACTTGGTCCAACTGCATAATCTATTCACAGTTGTTTCAATGTATTATGTGATTAATCTTTGGATAATCTTAATTAGGTACCTTAGCATTCTTTGAACTAGTTCACGACCAAAATGGTTGAAAACTACCATAACTTTCATGCTTTTGTCTGCAGTATATTCATCATTGTGCCCCAACAACATAACCTGGAGAATTTGATTTAAGGTCAGAATTAAAAAGATCACTACATCTTTCTGTCAAAGGCAGAACTGAGATTTTATTTCAGTTAGTATTATTTCACAACTAAATCAATCAACCATACCTCAATTTCAAGTCAGTTGGTGTGCAAACTTAGCATAAATAATGTACATATAAAAAATCCAACCACATACAGTTTGACTCAAAAGCAGTAATGTGCATTGAAAAAGTTGGAGACTTACTTTGTCATGCTTAGTGAAGTAATTGATCGATATAGTTACTGCAGTTGAAGCATGAACAACATATTAATCCTTTCTTTGTTTGATACTCTGAATCCCAATCAAATGGGCTTTATGACTGCCGAATTGTCCCAATGCGGACCTTATTCTTTACAAAGGAAGTAGTATTATTTTTAGCTGGACAAAGGATGTGTTTATTAACGGTCATTCTGTAAAAGTCAAGTTTTGTGAAACATGTTTGCTATATCGTCCACCACGTGCTTCTCATTGCTCAATTTGCAACAACTGCGTTCAGAGATTTGATCATCACTGTCCCTGGGTTGGCCAGTGTATTGGAGTTGTGAGTCTATCTTTTCAATTCTTAGTATTGTTTCACTATATCGATTCTTTATCTTTGAAATTGGAAAAATAGGAACATGCATGTTCACAAGAACAATCTTTTAAAAGCTCCCCTCTTTAACTTAAACCTTTTCCTTTTGTTGCTTTGGTTGTAGCGCAACTATCGGTGCTTTATACTATTTATATCAACAACAACAACTTCGTGTGTATATGTTTTCACATTTTCGCTGCATATATGTATATTTCCAATCAACTCTGTACAGTGTATAATGTATATTCCATTGCAGAACTTCCTCTGTTAATGATCTTTAAAGGTCAAGTCATGGTACAATGTATAATGTATATTCAAAAACCTGGATTCCCGTTCATGGTATTTCCTGGGGATGGTACTATAAGTGTGATATGATATACTATGACGAAAGATACTACATTGTCAATTCTTATTGTATGGTTTGTGTTTGAAGGTCGCAGAATAAAAAAGAAGAAAGAAGAAAATGCTTATTCTGTAAAAGTCCACGTTCTTATACTCTGAATCTACATACTTGTTTGGAAAGAACGAAGTAGGTACAAGCTTGTCAGACAAATCACCAACTCTGTTAACTATTGAAGTTGTTAATCCACATACATACTGTTAATCTACATACATATTTCTTAACAAGAGTCAAATCACCAACTCTGTTAACTATTGAAACTGTTAACCAACTCTGATGTACATAATAACCTTTGAAGCTTTTTCATCACCAACTCTGTTAACTATTGACTCTGTAATTACTGATAGTTTTCTGTTTGCAGTGAACAACTTGGTTTTTTGTTATATCTGGAGAACCACTTGGTCAAATAGGTGTTGAATCATAAGGAGGCTGAACAGAAAGGTAGTAGGTTTTGCCTCTCTATCTTTTCTTTTCATACTTCTCCTTTTTTCAATAATATGTACTCATCTTATAATACTTCGTGTCTGCTTTTTTGAATTTGGCAGAGATTCTAATAGTCATGAATCAAGGAGGGTGTGCAAGTAAAAACAAAAAATATCCAACCGCATTCCAGCTGGATCACTTGCATCTTTGCGAAACCAAAAGTTTTTGTCGTTGACAACAAAGAGAACCTCTCAAGCTATCAGGTCTAATGAAACTGAAGAAAGACAATCAGAATCTCGATCACTTGCATTTTTGCGAAATCAATCATTGACAACAAAAAGAACCTTTCATGAAAATGAAGAAAGACAATCAGAAGCTGAAAAGGTTCCACAAAGATTTCAACTGCAAGAAAATGTGCGGCAAGTGCCATTGATTTCTACCTCTTCTACAGCACAAGGAGTACAAGAACAAGAGCGAAAAGTACCAATGGATTCCATCACTCATACAGCACAAGCTGTGCATGAACCATCTGAGGATTGTACCGATCATGAAGCAATTGAACAATTTGAGGAACCAGGCAAGTATATATAAATTTAATCATAAATTAACTAATAGTGGTGATTGGTGATTATACTTGTTTTGTATTAGTGCAGGCCCTTCTGCGCCAAAAAGAAAAAGAGGCCCTACTCAAATGCAAAGTGTGCACGGTAGGAAGGACCGTAAAATAATCGTGCTAAATGAGTTCAATCAACCTATTGGTCCCACTAAGGAAGTTGTGAAAGAGTTGGGTAGCTTCCTCGGCACATTGGGAAGGAATGAGGCCTTTTGTCCTCTTAATGTATTTGATTGGAGGAAAGTAGACAAAAAAGATGATATTTGGAAATATATCAAGGTATGAAGTTCCTAATGTTCAATAACCGTCGATATTTCACATTTCTTATATTAACCCAATTGCACTAAATTTGTAGGAAAAATATGACATTCCTGAAGAGGCGAAAAATTGGGTTTTTGATTCAGTTTGTACTGCTTGGAGAAAGTATAAAAGTCAGTTGAAGAAAAAACACTTTGATACATATGAGAATGATGAGCTTCGAATGCAGAATAGGCCACAAAATGTTCCTGCATCGCACTTTAAAGATCTTCTTGACTATTGGAACTGCGATGCTGCCAAGGTAATTACATCAAACTTTTGCCAACTATGTCTGATGGTTTACTGTGGGTACAACACAATACTAATAAATAAAGTCTGGTTACTGCTAGCGAACGCAAATAATGCAAGAAAAGTCTGGTTAAAGTTGTATGACAATGTAGGAATTGAGAACCAAACAAATAAAGATACTACAACCAAGGTCCTTTCTATAGGATGTTGCAGTTCTTCTTCTTCTGTTATTCTTCTATTGCTCGTATATTCTTCTTCTTCTGTTCTTCTTCTTCTACTGTTCTTCTTCTTCTTCTTCTTCTTCTTCTTCTTCTGTTATTATGTTCTTCTTCTTGTTGAAGAATAGGATGTTGCTTAACAGACTGTGTCTTAAGTATGAATAATGTTTGGTTTTTTATTTGCAGAAAATGTCTAAAACCAATATCGAAAATCGAAAAAAGTTAAAGCATCCACACACTGCTGGAAAAACAAGTTTTTCTCAAATCATCGAGGTTTGATTTTTTTCTTTTATTTTTCTTTAAGTATGAACTTGCTAACTTTGAATGGAAACATTATTATACAAGTTTTCTTTTTTACTAGGAAAAATAGAAGGAATTGGCCGATACTTCAGATAGTCTATCAAGTAAAGATACATTTGTGTCCATAAGAAAAAGAAAACCTTATCGAGTATACAAAAGCTCTTATGAGAGTACAATGAGTAAGATTGTAAGAAATTTCTAGTTTAAAGATTATCATGATTATTTATTTGTTCTTAATTATCGACCTAGTTTTATTTTACTTATACTTTATTCTCTTGCATTTGGTTTGTAGGCTGAAATGGAGAGCATACAATCCGCTCAAGAAAGTGGAGATGGTATTGATTCAGTTGACGCTTTTGCATCCTGTGATGGGACCTGAGCACCCAGGTCGGGCAAGATTGTTTGGACGATGAGTCAACAAAACTGTCTTAAAAAAGAAAAAAGAAGATTTTGGATCCTCTATAAATGCTACTAATGAGAGAATGGAACAAAAAATGGAGGAAATGGAAGAGAGGATGCAATAAAAATTATTGGAAAAGCTCAATGCACAAAAGGAAAAAATGCTGGAAGAGCTCAATGCACAAAAGGATGCTATGGAACAAGATATTACGATGAACATCGTTACACGACTTCAACGTCTCAACCCTGATTTAAGACTTGATCTTGACATGCTAATATTCAGTGCTCGTGCACCTAGAGAAGCTGCTTCTGCACAACAAGGTGCTATTCAACCAATCAATCGTCCATCCGCGGGCAGTAACAACCAAGTTACACATCTTCGAGATTCATTGTCCCTCTTCACTTTTTTAATAAGAATTGGCATTTTTCAACTTGTGAACTGAAGGCCTGTAACTATGGAATTTCAGATTTAGTATTTTTGCACCATTTCTTGAAAATTGTAAATTGGCAGCAGTTGGAATAAAAACAGGAACACTAATATTTGCTGCTGTTGTTGAAACACCAATAACATGTGATCTCTTATGTCCACCTAAAGCTTGTCCTGATGAAAAAACTCTGTAACAAATAGGACATTCATAATTTTCTCATCAATTACTCTTACATTTTCCACCACTTCATTATTATAATTTGAAACTTTAATCTTCTTATGACTTGCTCTGTGTCCTCCTAATGCTTGATAAGATCAAAAATTCTTGTTACATGTTTCACACCTATACTTACCTCTACCTATGTTCTTGTTAATAACTTTAACTTGTACTCCAGAATTTTCCTCTTTATATTCTTCTTCCGATTCTTGATCAGAGTTGTCATCAACTTGTTGTTTAATCCATTTATCTCTAGATAACATCATCAAACAGTAGTTGTTATTTTAATTGCTCTTTGGCTAAGGTTAGTGTGTTAAATGGTAAGGTCAAGATCATTATCCAATAGTTCATCAAACTAATGGGAAATGTGAAAGTCTTACCAATAGATTCATTTGAAATCCAACTAGTTTGAGCATCATTACTGCAAAAAATGCAGTGAAATCGAACGATAATTCAGTATTATAACTTCCTGAAGGAGAAGAGTTAACCACTTTTGGCATATCAAAATGCTCATTACATGACTCAATTGCACATGATTTATTATCCTGAAGAGGTGATTTGCCTTTGTTTCTCCTTTTTTCACTAGCAGTTTCTTCGTTTGTCCATGAACTTAAGCTGGAGCATGAAAATGGCTCTTGTGATTTTCAAACCAGTAAAGCCTTTTCAGCTCCAACAAGCAAAGAATACTTCATCAAATTCATGAGAAAATTTGGTGATTTATGGTGATCTTTGCAAATCAATCCAAGAAAATTGCTATCATTGTCAACAACATTTTCACAAATTCTTGCTTATTTATCCATGGATGTAGGGTGTGTTTGGTATGAAGGAAAATGTTTTCCATGGAAAATGTTTTCCTAGAAAACGTTTTCATGGAAAATGAGTGATTTTATCACTTATTTTCTCTTGTTTGGTTGGTAAGTGGAAAACATTTTCCGGAAAATATTTTCTATGTTTGGTTAGAGAGTAAAAATAGTTTTTTTAGAAAAATATTTTTTTTGCAACTCTCCTACCCCTCCCCCTCCCACCTCCCCCACCTCTCTCCTTCCCGAAGTCTCTAAAAATTGACACAATCTAAAGGAACTAATGTGATGCTTTACTTTTTAACGCAAAAATCGCGTATTTTCGAATCGGTAAATTTATAATTTTTAAACCGTAAACTTCCGAACTCATAATTTTGGAACTTGTAAAATATTGAGCCTTTAAATGCTAAATAATAAAATTAAAAACTGAAAAATATATTTTAAAATTTTTTCGGGAGGGGGGCTGGTTGGGGGGGGGGCTGGGGCGGCAGTAAAACGAAAAAAAAATAAAAATTTAAATTACAAAAAATGTAATTTTTTTTGTGCGGTGGGGAGGGGGGAGGGGGTGGGTGGTGGGTGGTGCAGAAAAATAAGAAAACATAAATTTAAAATTATAGAAAAAAAATTAAGGTAAAAGAAATTTTTTTTTGCGGGGTGGGGTGAAGGGATAGTAGGGTGGATGATAACGGAAAAACTGAAATTTTTCTAAAAAAAACTGTTTTTTGGATAGGGGGTGGGGTGGGTTGGTGGGGGTGAGAATGGTTGAGAAGGAGCTTTGGAAAATGTTTTCCCTTCTTTTGATAAGGAAAACATTTTCCTCCAATTGGAGGAAAATGAATTGATAAGAAAAATGTTTTCCAAAACATTTAAGCCAACCAAACATTGAAAAATTGGAAAAAATATTTTCTGGAAAATGTTTTCCTTCGTACCAAACACACCTGTAATGTAAAAGATTAATTCAAGAATTGGATAGTGAAGAAAGAGAGGTGACAAAGAGGGACTTCCCTGTGAAAATTGTTACTGATGGTAAGAGGTGTATTTTATAAGGGAAAACATTTTTATTTTCTTGGAATGCTAAACAAATGGAGGGTTCACATTGGTAGATTTGCTAGTTGCATTAGCCAATGCACAATAAAATAGATTTGGTACATTGGCCTCTGATCACTGAAATTCTCAGCTCAACTTTCATTGTCACTGCTTCAGGATAATTTATGCTGTAGTGTGACACACAAATCAACGTGTCCACCTTTATGTGTCTATCTAGCTTTGTCCTTGCAGGCTGTCTAGTTTGCTGGTATATGCATATTTTTTCTTCCTTTTCTTTTTAGATTTAAATTCCATATTAAACTTGTTTTTCCAAAAACCAAAGTTTACACAGGATGTCTCCCTACACTAAACCTTTCAACTGTAGAGTTAAATAGCAAATGTTTTATCTTTAATCCATTTTGCAAATCTCACTTTATACTACTCTTTTGCAGGTGGAGTAGATGAAGAGATGGAAGACGGAGAGAGTGATGAAGATCTAGACCTTACTTGAATTTTGAATTGTTGATTGTTGTAGATGCATGTGGCGGTTTCTAGGAATGTTTGTTACCAAAACATTTTAAAAGTTTTGATATTGAAATATCATATTGTTATTGGTTTCATCACTATTTAAGGAACTTGTCCGAAAATTTGGATTATCAAAAGTTTCATTATGTGTTTATATAAATTTTAGTGTTTTATAGTTTATTGTATATTTACGTAAAATCTTTGTTTACAACAGGGACACTTTTTTTAATTCAATTAAATTGTAACAGGTAACAAAACCGTTGCCACAAGGTCTGAAAACCGTTGCTATAGGACCTACAAACCGTTCCAAAATCATATAAAAGTTGTTGCAATAGGTAGATAACCGTTTTCATAGGACCTGCAAACCGTTCCAAAATAATCTAACAACCGTTGCAATATGTTAGTGAACCGTTGCCATAGTATCTACAAACTGTTCCAAAACAATCTCTGAATCGTTGCAATAGGTAGTTTAACCGTTGCAATATCTTAATGAAATCGTTGCCATTTCTATTATACATGTAACAGATTTGATAGATATTGTAACGGTTTAAGACTGTTGCATTTAACTTTACGGTAACGGTTATTAACCGTTGCAATTGATAGGAATAATCGTTCCAACAGGAGGAGGGAAAACCGTAACAATAGACTATGCTATAGCAATGGAAATTGGAACCGTTCCATAAACTCTATAGCCACGGCAGCTCGTGGAACGGACACTGAACTGTAGCAGTACATCTATGGCAACGGTTTTCTTTCCTATTATAACGGTTTTCTCTGCGTAGCCATAGGTCAATTTTCCAGTAGTGAAATATATCATAATAGGCTAATAGAACAATACCCAATCGAAAACAATCAAAATATAACGAAAATCTCGAAACTAGCAAAACCCGAACCCCGGTCCCACTTCTCAAAAAATTATGAAACTCATATTTTCGGAATACTCGTCTCGCCACGAGTCCGTACATATATAATTTATCAAAACTGGAGCCTATTTGACCCCTCAAATCACCAATTTAAACTCTTTCAAATTTCAAGCCCTAACCTCCATTTTTAACCTTAATTTCCTTGGATTTTCAGTGTTAATCCATGTTTTTATACCATAATAACATAATCTAAGGACAAGAACCCTTACCTGAAGAAAACTCTCGAAACCCTCTTCAAAATCGCCCAAAAATCGCCCAAGTCCGAAGCCCAAAATGTTTCTTGCGAAATGAGGTCATTTTACACTTAAAAACCTGATTTTTTGTACTACCGCGCCGGATGGGGCGCCGCGCGGCACGGGACGTCAGTACAATATGTTTCTAGAAGTGAAATTTTGGACCATATTGGAATTTACACTGGTGCTGATCACGCCCAACTATGCCTTATAAAAAGGACAATGCGGTCGCAACATATATAACCCAAGTATTTCACATGGGGTCGAATCCTTAGAGAGTTAACCTACCAACTTTGATCTTCAAAACCCAATAACCTTCCGAATCAGCTTCCCAAATATTCAAATATCCTCTTTGAGTATTTCTTAATAACTACTTTCCAAAGAACTAAATAACTGGAAAAATAACTAGTATGTTGTAAACAAGAATGAGAAAGACTAAGGTGATGATTTTCCCTAGTGATGGAATCCCTTCTGTTTATGCTCATTGTGAGCACGTGATTTATTCCCCAAGCAATTAAATTCCAAAATATATAAAAATAATACAAAAATAATTTTCGTTTGCAATTGTGCGATTTGGATGAAATACCAGTGTTTGTTTGAAAATAAAATTGAAATGAAAATACAAAAAGAATTAATTAGGAAATATCACAAAAATGCTAAATATTGGAAAACTAAGTAAAAAATACAAAATATCGGAAAATAGAGTAAAAATACAAAAAGAATATTGGAAAAGTAAGGAAAAATGCAAAAAATAAGAAAAATAAAAGAAATATATGAGTTGTAAAATAAGTACAAAATAAAATGTACAAAATATAAAAATAAAATACAAGAATAATAAATAAAATACAAGTCAAAATATAAAATACAAAAATACAAATACAATATGAAATTTGGGCCAAATACACGAATTACTCAGCCCAAACACATTTAACACAGACCAGGCCTAAACATTTTGGCCGGTCTCCCCCCAGTATTAATCAAACGACACTGTACCAAGTAAACAAATCTGAGCCGTTGATTGTACATGATCAACGGACGTGGTAAGGCGGTTCCATCACAAAGGAAATGACGTCGTGTGTAAAACCAATCGCAGCCGTTCAATACAACGGATATAATGGCTGAAGAGCAATGAGCTAACTAAATGAAACGACACAATGTAAGGAAACTGATCTCAACCGTCAAACAATTTGATCTAACGGATCTCATAAGACCTTTCATTAATTCATACGACGGTGTTTAAGGTACATATGATCCTGGCTGTTCATCTCAGTTGCTCCAATGGCTAGGAATCAACAGCCTAAGATCGATATATAATCTTCCCTTCTCTCTTTCAGGCATCATTATACACACATACATACACTTAACAAACCTTAGCCGCCCTAGTTCTTCTTCACCTACTTCCCCAGTCTCCCATGGAGATCACCGGAGACTACTACAGTCTCCATCTTCGGCCAAAGCCAGGCCACCAAACACCCTTCCTCGCCATTAAATCACCATAAGACCCCATAAATCCCGATCATAAACCAACAGTCCTTGTCTTGAAATCCAGGTCACCGAAACCCTAGCCGGTGACCACCCTGAAGTATGAATCAGACCACCAAAATAACACCCCTTGACCATCTTTAAACGATCTTTCACCCCACCTAAATGGTTTCTTTCGAATCTGCCTCTAACCCCTCGAATAATCAAAAAACACTCGCCGGAACCCTACTCCGGCGTATACCAAAAATAAACCGCACCCCTAAAACACTACCCTAAGGCTTCATATCTCTTCCCATACACTCAAAATCAAACCCCGACGACCTATTTTGGAAGATCTAACATCTAGAGACCAACAGTCTCGGAAGGTCTCTGAAAATGAAGAAAATGAAAAGATCGAAGAGAAAAGAAGAAAGAAAGAAGAAAATAAAGAAGAAAAGGAAAAAAGAGAAGGAAAAAGAAAAAGAAAAAGCCTAAAAGCTAAGTACCCTACCCTGTTTTAGTTGTTGATTTTTCATGTGTTCATCCTTTCTGAAAACCTGATTCTTTTCGTTTTTTAACTTGTTCTATTAAGTGCTTCACATGACTATCATGCTTAGAACTTGAAATTGATCCTATGCATGCTTCCATCTCCATTTTTGTATATTGATTCGTACGTGCCCTGAATCTTATGCATGTCTGAAGTTATCTAAGTATTCCTAGGTTTCTGATAGTAACTACTCATGAATCATATGCTAAATTAGCTAGTTTTATGTGATTGCTCATTATATTATGTCTCGATTGGGTTTAGTTAATTGGAATTCAACCATTATCAAATTTTTCCTCTAAGTTCTGATTAATTGGAAGTTAATTTGTGATTAGGGTTATTTGTGCAAAAAAACAGGAATTTGGTTGTATTTGCAACTTGACTCATGTGTTAGTTTCTTCTGAACTTCTGAGTACTTAAGTAAACTTAGGTTATATGTGTAAGTATTTTTGTGGCTGTGTTTGCAAATTAAAATGAATTCTGATTTATGGCTTTTGTGTAAAAGAGGTTAAAATTGAAAAGGTTCATAATCTGAAACTGGTTAAGTCTTAAAGGCATGACTGACTAATGGCTATTTTTTAAATAAGTATCTCTACCAGACCTAAGGTAGGTCGGGTAATAACACTTAAATAAAATGGGTAAAAGGGGAAGGGTAAATGGCATTATTGTGGATTAAATAGAGCCTATAGGGACAAAATCGACTTTAGTGTATGGTTTTTCTGAAATTACTCAGATAATAAAGGGTATAATAGGTAGAGCTAAAAGGAATTTGTGTAATAACCCATAGCAAGTGGGGGGAATTGGGTAAAATATGCCTAATAGAACCTAATAGAACTGCCCAGAACCTTCTAGCATGGGTCTTAGGGCAGTTCGATACATTTTTAATGGACCATTCTGTAATTAATTGAAAGAATAAGTGGAGGGAAATACAATTAACTTATTTGAAATCCCCGCCCCCCCCCCCCAAAATACCTCTATAAATAGGCTTTTAATAAGCCCGAAAAAGGGGTTCAGGTTCAAAAATTTGGTTCCACACATTGAGGTTAGACATTGATTGGAAATTAAGAGTTCGAAAAATATTTTCAGAAACTTAGTGTTCCAAATCTTCGAAATTTTGAAGGATATTTTGAACTCCTTCTCCTTGTGTTTCATCTATTTGGTGGAATTTATTGGGTCTTCTACTTGTTTGGGTTGAATTCGCTGGGTTTTCTCCTCTGAAATGTCACTTGTTGCTTTGTTAATCTGCCCTCATTGCTGTTGATACTTGATTGCTGGATATTGCTGATTCTCTTCATCCTTCACTCCCTAGAACTCACTGTTTGATCTCAATTGATCAGGTACATTACTGTTACGACCCAAACCCCGGTCGTGATGGCGCCCAACCCAATGCTAAGCAAGCCCGACCATGTTATCCATTAAACCAGCCAATTTTTAATTTCAAGTGATCAATTTAAACTTAAATAGCAAGTGTTCATATCAAAATGATAAACGTGATAGTAGAAGCATACAAAATACGGTCCCAACCAAATCGTTGTGTCGCAAGTCTGAGCCCCTACAGATAAAACAGCCTATACAAACAAGTCTAGGCAAAATGACGGCAACAAAATGATAAAGACGGAGAAAACAGGTTCTGCGGACGTCGGCAGCTACCTCGTAGTCTCCGCGGGATAGAAATGAATAAGCAGCTATGACAGCTCAACTGCTCTCTGGCACATGTGAATCTACACAAAAAGTGCAGGGAAGTGGGGTGCGTATATTTCAACTCAGTGAGTGACAATAATAAACAATAACTGAAAATAAGAACTCCGGTACTATCACTAATCAGTTCTAAGGGCAGCCTCACGGGTAAGTCATCACTACAGTGAATACTCTAATCTCCAGTCCACATCTATCTCAACAAGGTCCCACACTGGCCTAATCCTCACTCGTACCGCTATGGTGTACAGCCACCCCAATGTACATAAATGTATACATATGTCTATAATGTATAAGTATATAAGTACATATATGTATATGTATAAGTATAATGTTGCGGCGTGTAGCCCGCTCCAATACATATAATGCTGCGGCGCGCAGCCTGCTCCATTTAACATCGACGACGCTCACTAGGGGTGTATACAGACTTCGGAGGGGTTCCCTGGGCCCAAGAACTATGATGTTGTGGCGTGCAGCCCGATCCACTTATATGTTACTGCGGCGTGCTGTCCGATCCAATATATATATATATATATATATATATATATATATACACACACATCTAATTATACTGCTGCGGTGCGCAGCCCAATCCTATAATATACTCCATCGCCCACTGAGAATGTGTGCAGACTCAGACTCCGAAGGGGCTCCTATAGCCTAATTGCAATAGTACTGCGGCATGCAGTCCGTTCCACTTGAATATATTATTGCGGCATGCAGTCCAATCCAATATGGGTACATACATATAGTACCTCATAATGGTTCCTCGACCTTGTCCCAGTCAATATAGACTTGGCCTTTTAGGCCCACTCAGCTAAATCTGGGAGCTTTCCACCTTAAGTAATCTCTCTCACAGTACACATCAAGAGCTGGCCCATGATATGCTAAACAACTAATTTTACAGCTGAGTGTATGTTTCTAACATAATATAGGGGTCACCTAGCTCTACAGGTTCCCTAATGCTCTACAGATCGACACAAGGCCCCAAACGTGGCTACTAACCCAATTACACACTTATAATCTCAATCACAGTCATAATACTCTACGCACTATTAGTCGGGAAGGACCAAGTCCAATTCCCCAATCACAATGTCACCACGCCCGTCACATGACGCGTGTCTCATCTCAACATAGCACTGTATAGTGCAAGTACGGGGTTTCAAACCCTCAATACATTATTTACTACCACCACTCTCCTCGATCCGGTAGAAGCCTTAGTCCACCTTGCACTTGCCTCGCAAAACAACCTCGGAAGCCGTATCTGTTCAAAATCATTGAGAATACATCAATATATGCTAATTATACACAACCCATTCGAAATATCTCAATTTGCACTAAAACCCACAAAGTTGTCAAAACCTGACTTTTGGTACGCTTCTCAAATTATTACAAAAGTCCCATATTCAGAATCTTCGTCTCAACACTAGTCTATGCATATAAAATTTACCAAAATCGGACTCCGTTTGCCCATTCAAAATGATGATTTATCAAAACCTTGGCTTAGGGCAATATTCCCCCATTAATACACCCTCTTACCTCCATTTTCAGTGTTAATTGCTTAATTTATCAATACAAAACCATAATTTGAGTCTATAGTTGATTACCTGAAGAATCTCCTTGAATTTCCCTTCAAAATTGCCCGAGTCGTCTCTTAAGTCTGAGCCCTAAATGTTTTATGACTTATGAAATTTTACCCCTTCTGTTTTCTTATCACAGGAGCGATTTCTTCTTCTGCGGCCTTGGACTCGCACCTGCGAATCCACTTCTGCGGTCAGCCCGACGTTTTTGCGACATTTTACCTAGCCGCCCAGTTCCGCTTCTGCAGTCCAAGTCTCGCACCTGCGAGACCGCATAAGCGGACTGGGCTCCGCTTCCGCGAAATCCACCGGCCTGCCCTTCTCTGCACCTGCGATCATGGGCTCGCTTCTGCGAGCCCGCTCCTGCGCATCCATGGCCGCTTCTGTGGAACTGCACCTCTTGGCCAAAAATCGCTTCTGCGAGAATTTTCCGCACCTGCGCATCCGCTTCTGCAGTCCCCCACCCGCAGAAGTGAAAATACCAGAAGCTTAAAATCCCAGACATGCAAAATTCCTGAAATTCTTCCGTTTAACCTCCCGAAACCACCCGGGGCCCCCGGGACCTTGACGAAAACCACCAACATATTCCATAGCACTATACGAACTTGTTCGAATAATAAAAACACACCCTTTAACACGGAAAAACATCGAATTCAAGCAATTCAAGCCTAAGTTTTCATTTAAACTTTCGCATCCAACATTCAATCGAAAACCCGACCAAACGACCTCCGAATGACCTGAAATTTTGTAGACATATCCAAAATCACATAGCGGAGCTACAGAAATTGTTGGAATTCCATTCCGACCCCAGGATCAACATCTCACCCACCAATCAGATTTTGCCACAATTCAACCTTAGCCAATTCAAGCCTATTTCGACATTGGACCTCCAAATTCAATTTTGATCGTTCCCCTAAGTCACAAGTCACCTCCCGGAACAAACCGAATCATCAGAATTCGATTCCGAGCCCTCTAACTAAATAGTCAACTACAAGTTGACTTTACATATTCAAGCTTCCTCCCAAAAGGCTATTTGCCTCATTTTCAACCTGTGTCACTCCTAACTCATCCGATAGACTCAAACACCGATATAAAAACATGAAACATGAAAAATGCAAGGTAACGGGGTGGTAATTCTCGTGACGACGGGTTGGGTCGTCACATTCTCCCCAACTTAAGAAAATGCTCGTCCATGAGCGGGTCAAGAAACATACCTGGAGACTCAAATAGGTGAGGATATTTGCTCTGCATCTCCTGTTCGACCTCCTAAGTAGCCTCCTCCACGGGCCGACCTCTCCACTGCACCTTGACTGAAGCAATCTCCTTGGACCTCAACTTTCGAACATATTTACCCAGAATAGCCACTGGCTCCACATCATAAGATAGATCACCATCAAGCTGAATCGTACTGAAGTCCAGCACATGAGACGGATCCCCGATATAGTTCAGGAGCATATACACATGGAATACTGGATGAACAACGGACAAATTGGGTGGCAAGGCCAGCTCATATGCCACCTCTCCAACCCTCCTGAGTATCTCAAAAGGACCAATGTACCTGGGACTCAACTTCCCCTTCTTCCCGAACCTCATGACACCCTTCATGGGTGAAACCTTCAGCAATACTCTATCACCAACCATGAAAGACAACTCTTGAACCCTACGGTCCGCATAACTCTTCTGGCGTGACTGTGCTGTGCGAAGCCTCTCCTGAATCAACTTCACTCTATCCAGAGCATCCTGAACTAACTCAGTCCCTATCAATCTATCCTCACCAGGCTCAAACCATCCCACGGGAGATCTACACCGTCTGCCATACAATACCTCATACGGGGCCATCTGAATACTCGACTGATAACTGTTGTTGTAGGCAAACTCAGCAAGTGGCAAGAGCTCATCCCACGAACCACCAAAGTCAATCACACAAGCTCGCAACATATCCTCCACGATCTGAATAGTGCGCTTAGACTGCCCGTCTGTCTGAGGGTGAAATGCGGTGCTCAACTCAACTCGCGTACCCAGCTCCCGCTGAAATACTCTCCAGAACTAAGAAGTGAACTAAGTGCCTCTGTCAAATATAATAGACACTAGGACCCCATGCAACCTGACAATCTGTCGAATAAAGATCACCGCCAACCGCTCCGATGAGTACGTAGTACAAACTGGGATGAAATGTGTCAACTTGGTCAGCCGATCAACAATCACCTACACAGAACCGAACTTCCTCGAAGTCCGAGGGAGCCCAATAAAAAAATCCATGGTGATCCTCTCCCACTTCCACTCGGGAATAACCATACGCTGAAGAACACCGCCTGGTCTCTGATACTCATACTTGACCTGCTGGCAATTGAGGCACTTGGCTACATGCCTAACAATATCTATCTTCATTCTCCTTCACCAGCAGTGCTGTCTCAAGTCTTGGTACATCTTCGCGGCACCTGGGTGAATAGAGAATCGCAAACTGTGTGCCTCCTCTAGTATCAACTCTCGTAGGCCATCTACATTGGGCACACAAATACGGCCCTGCATCCTCAGAACACCATCACTGTCGATAGTCACATCTCTAGCATCATTGTGTAGCACTCTGTCCTTAAGGACAAGCAAATGTGGGTCATCATACTGTCGCTCCCTGATGCGATCATATAAAGAAGACCGAGAAACAACACAAACCAACACTCGGCTCGGATCCAATATCCAACCTCACTAGCCAATTGGCTAGGGCCAGAACGTTATAAGAAAATGGCCTCTCCCCAACTGGGATATAAGCTAGGCTACCCATACTGACCGCCTTCCGACTCAAAGCATAGGCCACAACATTGGCCTTCCCTGGATGATACAAGATAGTGATGTCATAATCCTTAAGCAACTCCAGCTTCCTCCCTACCTCAAACTAAGGTCCTTCTGTCTGAATAGGTGGTGAAGACTGCAATGATCCATATACACCTCACAGGGTGAACTATGGCTGCTAGCTCCAAATCATGAACAGGATAGTTCTTCTCATGGGGCTTCAACTGGCGAGAAGCATAAGCAATGACTCTACTATCTTGCATCAACACACAACCAATGCCAACTCCCGAGGCATCATAATACATAGTATAAGGATCTGAAGCTGACGGCAGTATCAAGACTGGCAATGTGGTCAGTGCTGTCTTGAGCTTCTGAAAGATCTCCTCGCACTCCTCGGACCATATGAACGGAACACCCTTCTGAGTCAACCTAGTCAAGGGTGAAGCAATAGAAGAGAATCCCTGAATGAATCGGTGATAATACCCTATCAATCCCAGGAAGCTACGGATCTTAGTAACTAAGGTTGGGCCAACACTGCACTGCCTCTACCTTCCTCGGATCTACCGGAATACCATCAAGAGACACCACGTGTCCTAAGAATGCCATGGACTCAAGCCAGAACTCACACTTGGAGAACTTGGCATACAACTTCTCCTCCCGCAATCTCTGTAACACAACTCTAAGATGATGAGCATGCTCCTCCTGGCTACGAGAGTACACCAAGATATCATCTGTGAACACAATCACGAAGGAGTCCAAATATGGCCAAAATACACTGTTCATCAAATGCATGAACACGACTTGGGCATTGGTTAGCCCAAAAGACATCACAAGAAACTCATAATGCCCATACCTCATCCTGAAGACTGTCTTTATAATATCAGACTCTCTAATCTTCAGCTGGTGGTAGCCTGATCGAAGATCAATCTTTGAGAATACCCTAGCTCCCTGGGGCTGATCAAATAAATCGTCAATGTGAGGTAGAGGATACTTATTCTTCACTGTTACCTTGTTCAGCTGCCTGTAGTCAATACACATCTTCATAGAGACATCCTTCTTCTTAACAAACAAGACCAGTGCACCCCATGGTGACACACTCAGCCGAATGAACCCCTTATCTAGGAGTTCCTAGAGCGGTTCCTTCAATTCTTTCAGCTCACCTGGTGCCATACGATATGGAGGAATGGAAATAGGCTGAGTGCCTGGCACCAAATCGATCCCAAAATCAATGTCCATGTCCGGAGGCATGCTCGACAGGTCTGAAGGAAATACATCAGGAAAGTCCCGCACAATGGGAACAGAATCAATACTGGGAGTTTGAGCATCGACCTCCCGTACAAATGCCAAATAAGAAAGAAAACCCTTCCCAACCATTCGTCGGGCCTTGAGGAAAGATTTTACCCTGCTGGGTACATAATCAGTCGTGCCTCGCCCCTCGATCCTCTGAATGTCCGGCATAGCCAAAGTAACTGTCTTAGCATGACAGTCCAGAATAGCATGATATGGAGATAACCAATCCATGCCTAATATAACATCAAAATCAGTCGTGCTGAGAAGCAATAGGTCCACTCAGGTCTCCAGACACCCAATAGTGACTAGACAGAACTGGAATACATAGTCCACAACAATAGTATCCCCCACCGGGGTAGATACATGCACTGGCAACTCAAGATACCCTCGGGTCGTGCCCAAATAAGGAGCAAAAATGTTGTCACATAAGAATAAGTAGAACCAGGATTGAAAAACATTGAGGCATCTCTGTGGTAGACTGAAATAATACATGTAATGACAGCATCATAAGCAACAACCTCAGATCGGCCCTGAAGAGCATAGCATCTAGCTTATCTGCCTGATCAGCCTCCCCCTCGAGGGCGACCCCTAGCTGACTGACCCTCACCAGATGATGAGGGCTGCCCCCTCTGCTGATATGATCTGGAAACAAAATGGGGACACTCTTCGCGGATGTGCCCAAACTCTCCGCACTCGAAGCAACTCCCAGGTGCTGGGGGGATGAGACTGATGAGGACCCCTAGCACTGGAGTGTCTAGCTGATGAAATAGGCCGAGAAGAACCCTGGACCGATGGGGCCTGTGAAGAACTCTGTGCTGACATAGCGCTGAGAGATGGATGGCTCTTGGTGCAAACCCTGATAACCGTGGCTAGAAGACCACCTTCGGCGATCTGAGTGGCCCGACTGTGAAGACCTGATAGAGCAACCTCGGCTCTGCTAACCCTGGCCTCTAGTCTGAGTGTTATGGAACTAGCTGATCATTGATGCCTCTTGGCCTCCCTCTCATCCCGATCTCTGTGACGATCTGTCTCTATATCACGAGCGATATCCATAGCATCCTCAAAAATACGGCTCAAAACCCTCTCTCGGGTTATCAGAATATGAATGGGATAGATAAGGCCGTCCACAAAGCGTCCAACCCTCTCCCTGTTGGTAGGAACCAGCCACGGTGCATATCTTGACAACTTTGTAAATCTGATCTCATACTCTGACACTAACATGTCTCCCTGGCGGTGACCCTCAAACTGCCTACGCATCTCCTCTCTCTGAGATCGAGGCACCCACTTCTCCAAAAACATAGTAGAGAACTCTGGCCATGATAGTGGTGCTGCCCCTGCTGGTCTGCGTCGCTCATAAGCCTCCCACCAAGCGAAGGCTGGTCCATGGAACTAAAAGGTAGTGAAGGATACACCACTGCACTCCAAGATCCCTACCGTACGGAGCATCCGACGGCACTTGTCCAGAAAATCTTGGGCGTCCTCGCCTAGAGCACCAGTGAACACTGGAGGAGATAATCTGCTGAAACTCTCGAGACGACGCTGCTCATCGTTAGTCATAGCTAGGACCCTGTCCCCCTGAACTGATCTGCTGGCTGAACTAGAACCACATGCTGAACTGGAGGAGCCTCAGGTGTATGCATGCCCTGCACTGCTGGCTCTTGAGTGCGTGCTACGGGGGTCTGGTGACCACCCCCGGTCCCTGATGCAGCTGCTGTGGTGGTCACTGAAACCGCCTGTGCCAGGCCAGTGCAAACTGCTAATATCTGAGCCAGGGTCTCCTATAGACACAGAATGACAATGGGCACAGCTGGTGCCTGAACTGGCATTGCTGGAGTCTCAACAACTGGAGGTTGTGGGTCAGCTGGCACTGCCTCAGCTGCCCTACCTCCGCCACGACCACGGCCGCATCCACGGCCTCTAGCAGGTGGTAGTCCACCTCGTCCTGAAGCTCGAGTTCTCGCCATCTGCGAGAGAATAGAATGTCAAAGTTCTGTTTAAATCAAAAATAATCGCACGACAAGAATTCCAAGAATTGAAAATTTTCTAAAAGGTTTGGAGCCTCCCGAGGATAAGTACAGGTGTCCCCGTACCGATCCATGATACTATACTAAACCGGCTCATGACTTGCGAGACCTTTTAACCTTGGCTCTAATACCAACTTGTCACGGCCCAAACCCTGGTCGTGATGGTGCCCAACCCAATGCTAAGCAAGCCCGGCCATATTATCCATTAAGCCAGCCAATTATTAATTTCAGGTGATCAATTTAAACTTAAGTAGCAAGTGTTCATATCATAATGATAAATGTGATAGGAGAAGCATACAAAATACGATCCCAACCAAATCGTGGTGTCGCAAGTCTGAGCCTCTACAGATAAAACAGCATACACAAACAAGTACAGGCAAAATGAAGGCAACAAAATGATAAAGAAGGAGAAAACAGGTTCTGCGGACGTCGGCAGCTACCTCGTAGTCTCTGCGGATAGAAATGAATAAGCAGTTGCGGCAGCTCAACTGCTCTTTGGCACCTGTGAATCTGCACAAAAGTGCAGGGGAGTGGGGTGAGTATATTTCAACTCAGTGAGTAACAATAATAAATAATAACTAAAAATAAGAACTCAGGTACTATCACAAAATAGTTCTAAGGGCAGCCTTACGGGTAAGTCATCACTATGGTGAATACTCTTATCTCCACTCCACATCTATCTCAACAAGGTCCCACACTGGCCTAATCCTCACTCGTATCGCTACGATGTACAGCCACCCAAATGTACATAAATGTATACATATGTCTATAATGTATAAGTATATAAGTACATATATTGATATGTATAAGTATAATGTTGCGGCGTGCAGCCCGCTGCAATACATATAACGCTGTGGCGCGCAGCCCGCTCCATTTAACATCGACAGCGCTTACTGGGGGTGTATACAGACTTCGGAGGGGCTCCCTGGGCCCAAGCGCTATGATGATGTGGCGTGCAGCCCGATCCACTTGTATGTTACTGCGGCATGCAGTCCGATCCAATATATATGTATATATATATATATATATATATATATATATATATATATATATATATATATATATATATATATATATATATATATATATATATATATATATATATATATATATATATATATATATAATTATACTTCTGCGGCGTGCAGCCCGATCCTATAATATACTCCAGCGCCCACTGAGATTGTGTGCAGACTCAGACTCCGAAGGGGCTTCTACAGCCCAAGTGCAATAGTACTGCGGCGTGTAGTCCGTTCCACTTGAATATATTACTGTGGCATGCAGTCCGATCCATATATACATTACTGCAGCGTACAGTCCGATCCAATGTGGGTACATACATATAGTACCTCATAATGGGTCCTCGACCCTGTCCCAGTCAATATAGACTTGGCCTTTTAGGCCCACTCAGCTAAATGAGGGAGTTTTCCACCCTAAGTAATCTCTCTCACAGTACACATCTAGTGCTGGCCCACAATATGCTAAAAAGCTAATTTTACAATTTAGTGTAAGTTTCCAACATAATATAGGGGTCACCTAGCTCTATAGGTTCTCTAATTCTCTACAGATCGGCACACAGCCTCAAACGTGGCTACTAGCCCAATTATAAAGTTATAATCTCAATCATAGCCATAATACTCTATGCACTATTAGTCGGGAAGGACCAAGTCCAATTCCCCAATCACAATGTCACCACGCCCGTCACATGACGCGTGTCTCATCTCAACATAGCATTGCATAGTGCAAGTACGGAGTTTCAAACCCTCAATACATTATTTACTACCACCACTCACCTCGATTCGGTAGAAGCCTTAGTCCGCCTTGCACTTGCCTCGCAATTTAACTGCCTCGGAGGCCGAATCTGTTCAAAATCATTGAGAATACATCAATATATGCTAATTACACACAACCCATTCGAAATAACTCAATTTGAACTAAAACCCATAAAGTTGTCAAAATTGGCTTTTGGTACGCTTCTCAAAAAATTACGAAAGTCACATATTCGGAATCCTCGACTCAACACGAGTCTATGCATATAAAATTCACCAAAATCGTACTCCATTTGCGATTTCAAAACGATGATTTATAAAACCTTGGCTTAGGGCCATATTCCCCCATTAATACACCCTTTTACCTAAATTTTCAAGTGTTAATTGCTTAATTTATCAATACAAAACCATAATTTGAGTCCATAGTTGTTTACCTGAAGAATCTCCTTGAATTTCCCTTCAAAATCGCCCAAGTCATCTCTTAAGTTCGAGCCCAAAATGTTTTATGACTTATGAAATTTTACCTCTTCTGTTTTCTTATCACAGGCGCGATTTCCGCTTTTGCGGCCTTGGACTCGCACCTGCGAGTCCGCTTCTGCGGTCAGCCCGTCGCTTCTGTGACATTTTACCTAGCCGCCCAGTTCTGCTTCTGCGATCCAGGTCTTGCACCTGCGAGACCGCATAAGTGGACTGGGCTCCGCTTCCACGAAATCCACCGACCTACCCTTCTCCGCACCTGCGATCATGGGCTCGCTTCTGCGAGCCCGCTCATGCGCATCCGTGGCCGCTTCTGCAGAACTGCCCCTCTTGGCCAAAACTCGCTTTTGCAAGAATTTTTCTGCACCTGCGTATCCGCTTCAACGGTCCCCCACCCGCAGAAGCAAAAATACCAAAAGCTTAAAATCCCATACCTGCAAAATTCCTGAAATGCTTCCGTTTAACCTCCCGAAACAACCCCGGGGCCCTCGGGACCCCGACGAAAACCACCAACATACTCCATAGAACTATACAAACTTGTTCCAATGATAAAAACACAACCTTTAACAAGGAAAACATCGAATTCAAGCAATTCAAGCCTAAGTTTTTATTTAAACATCCGCAACCAACATTCAATCGAAAACCCGACCAAACGACCTTTGAATAACCTGAAATTTTGTAGACATATCCAAAATCACATAACGGAGCTACAGAAATTGTTAGAATTCCATTCCGACCCCCCGGATCAACATCTCACCTACCGATCGGATTTCGCCAAAATTCAACCTTAGCCATTTCAAGCCTATTTCTACACCGGACCTCCAAATTCAATTCTGATCATTCCGCTAAGTCACAAATCACCTCCCGGAACTAACCGAATCATCAAAATCCGATTCTGAACCCTCTAACTAAATAGTCAACTCCAGGTTGACTTTCCATATTCAAGCTTCCTCCCAAAAGGCTATTTGCCTCATTTTCAACCAGAGTCACTCCTAACTCATCCGATAGACTCAAACACTGACATAAAAACATAAAACATGAAAAATGAAAGGTAACGGGGTCATAATTCTTGTGACGATGGGCCGGGTCGTCACAATTACTGTCTCTCGAAGATGTAATTGAAAACGTGATGAAGAAATGAAGTATACACTTATTTTGCTGAAGCTATATCTGTTTTCTTATACTTGTTGTTATAGCCTTAGATCTCTTGTAATTCATTAGGAATGGGTTTTAATAACTAGCAGCTGTATAAAAATTCGATCTAGAGTAGGGTAGCTAATGTAGAAGCTAAACTTAGTTAACAGCCTATCACCTAATTCCGAAGCTAAAACATGTTAATATAAATATAATATACTTAGGTAAATAGATATGATTCTGAAACTGGACTTTTAAACGTACACTATCTATTTTGTTAGCTAAATTCTGAATTAGGATCGTTAACCTAAAGAGTATAAGTAAATCAGTTCGTAATATTGTTTATGAATTAACTTTAGATCCGTTTTGTTAAAAATTTGGTGATTTTTAGTAATCAAGCATGATGGCTTAAAATCAGAACATTGTTTTCCTCTATTTTAAAAATAAGTAACAAAATAACCCTACAAGTTAGTGATTACTTGAATATCAAAACCTACCATATAGTATAATACAAATGATACAAAATTATTATGTTAGAATTTTAGTCTGTAGTTAGATACTGAAATTAGCAGTAATCGAGAATTGTAACTTGATACCCTTTGAAATAATATGATTTTATTGGTTCTCTTTATCAATTGAAAACATTTGTTTAAATCATGTTCTTAAACTGTTAGTTTGTTAAATTCTGTTTATGCATTCTGGGCCTAATCATGAATATAGGCCCAGGTTTAATTAACTGGATAACTGGATTCTCGGATAGAACAGTAGAGTACGTTGGGGCTTCAGAAGCCCAATTTGTCTACATAATGGATTGTTAAGCAGTCCAATGTCCAGGTCCAATAATGAATAAATGGCCTGGACTCCACTGTTATAGTTCTGAAATATAACACAAAAACAAATATAAAATAGGAAGAAAAAATAAAAATAGATAAAATTGTATGTGAATAGGTTTGAGCCTTAAAATAGGGGATGAGCCTCGTTCTGAATATAAAATACACGGGGCCCCCAAACGGATTTTAATGTAAAATGTTAGACTCAGAAGGACCGTTTAGCGAATTTCACGGTCTTTCCCAAAGTTAATGAGACGTAGACATTATAGGCACGATAAATGAAAATACACTCCAAATACGGGTGCACATCTTAAGTGACCCAAATCTAAAATCTGAAATGCATTAAAGTCACATGCGTACTGGTTGCGGTTTGAGTTGAAATGCATTTTCGCGACATCGCAAGTCCTAAAATCAACAAAGCGGAATATTAATAGCATTTGAAAACTGAAGCATATAAGGAAATCAAATATAACAAATACGGCAGATGAGCGACCGTGCTAGAACCACAGAATCCGAGAGTGCCTAACACCTTATCCGGATTTCTAGTTTCGCAGACTGTGAAACAGAGTCATAATTTTCTCGGTTCGGGATTTAACCGGTGACTTGGGACACCATTATTTTCCCAAGTGGAGACTTTGAAAATTAATAAATAAATCTCGTTCCGAATGTCCTTTAATTGTAAAAACTCCTTCCCTATTACTATTATTACATCCCTTCCCGGGGTGTAGTAGTAAATAATTGGGACATGAAAAAAAGGAGGTGTGACACCTGGGGACAAGAAACCCAGAACTTCGGTTCAGGGTTTAAGAATTTGAGCTTAGTTAAATTGATGTTTTTGATTATATCTGATTTGATTATATGCTTTGATCAACATGCTATATGTTTACCGCTTTGATATTACGTGAATTGTATATATAAATTGTGCCGAAACCCTTCCCTTCTTACCTCCGGGGATGTGCTTACTGGTTGAGACTCCCTTTTCTGTTAAGTCAATACCCAATAAGAAATAGAGGCTGGATAAGTTACAAAGTCGGACGATCCCGAGTGTCCCCGGTAGGTAGCCCTCTCCTCAATCCGTGTTGTCCACTCGGGTACACAGTCTAGTACCATGAAAAATCATGATATTGAACCTAGATTTAGGATGTTTATTTGCATCATATCTCACTTAGGGGACTCAACACAAGTGTTGGGTCCGTCTAAGACAGGTGACCCGGATATCAAAGACCGAGCATGATTATATGTTGCATTTATTTGTCCTGAATAATTATGCTGACTGGCTCAATACCTGAAAACAAAAAGAAAGAAAAATAGCAATTTGTAGAATAGCAATACCAAAATATTGACAAAACGCTATCGAAAGTTTGAAAAGAAAAGTTTAAAAATAGTCGGAATAATTTTGTTGAAATAATTGGCTTAAAACAATTTGATCGAACTATGCAGGTATGATTCTCACCACTAGGCAAGATACATAGGCAACCTGTGACGGGTCCAACCACCCCTTTTCAAAAAATAAAAAAAATGTGTCGAATTTTTAATTTTATCAATAAAATCAAAGTGATGCCGTTTTTTGAAAATAGCTGAATATTCCGAAAGGACGCCGGAAGGCTGTTTGTGCAAAAATGGCCGCTTTGAAGTCATTTTTCTTTAAAACAATAATAGCCTTGAATTTTTCGAATGAAATATGGAAGGTTGACTCTTTTGAAATAATGAAAATATTCCTTGAAAAGATTTTTGTTTTCTTTTTGAATTAAATAAATCGCCTTTAATAAATGTGCAGGATGAGCACAATACAAATAAAACCCTTTGCACTAATGAACAAGATCCCTTTGGAGGTATGATTGTGGTGGAATGATTTAGGCCAAAATGGACAGTATTGGGTCAACAAATATTTGAAAGATCTTACTGGGCTTCTTGACATAGTACCTCGAGGTGATATTTTCCGAGCTTTAGTTGCCTGCTGGGATCCCGCACAGAACGTGCTCCACTTCTCGAACTTTGAGATTACTCCAATGTTAGATGAAATTGCTAACTATATTGGAAAAGGTGAGGTTCCCTTAAAAGACAAGTATCCGGTTGCTCCAAGGGCTATCACTGTGCATAGATTCCTCGACTCCTTAAAGATCGCCAGAAATGTTCACAATGAAGATTTGGTCCATGGGTTCTACACTATGAACTTTATATACAGCAGATATGGCCACGTTGGAGGATTCAATAATCCAACAAACAAACTCTGCAGCAAAGCAAACCGGGCTAAATGGGAGGAACACAGGCGTTTCGCCTTTATGTTAGCCTTTCTGGGGTTAATCATATTTCCAAGGAAAGACGGGAACATCGACATTAGAATTGCCGGAATGGCCAGTACTCTCCTTACCCAGGATAACTATACTTTGGCACCAATGATAGTGGATGATATCTTTCGTGCTCTCACGGCCTGCAAAGCAGGAGAAGATTTCTTCGAGGGGTGTAATTTACTTCTTCAAATGTAGATGATAGAGCATTTATGCCGCCACCCTCAATTGTCAAGCTATGGATCGTCTGAAAATACATGTATCGAAGAATTCTACGTGAGGACAAAAGAGGCCGAGTTGCCAGAAGGGTCGAAGGGTTGGATAACATATTTCCGAGCACTAACTGCTAGCCAGATAGAATGGGCATATGGATGGTTGCCCCTCAATGAAGTTATATATATGCCAGCAGAACGGTCGTATTTTCTGCTAATGGGTCTCAAGAGTATCCAACCTTATGCGCCATACTAAGTACTAAGGCAACTCGAAAGATATTAGGTTGTGCCGAAAGATGGGGACCTCAGCCTTCAAGCAATAGAGATCAGTCCCGATGGGCAATTCCCGGAAGCAAAAATCCGGCAAATATGGAATGAATGCCAATGTCTGAGAATGGACACTTGTGTGAGAGATCGGGCTAGAGGTGAAGTATCACCGGGATATTCCGCATGGTACTGTAGAGATGTTGAGCATGAGAGACCGATGAAGAGACCTCATATTCAAGAGTTTGCCGAGCAATCGAGGGAACAAAAGGATTGGATGGCCAAGGAAAATGAATATCGAGCCAGAATCAGCATATGGGAAAAAACATTTCAGGACCTCAAATTCGAAAGTAGATTACAAGCAGCAGCTGATGAGGGTGAAAAGAAACAGTTGAGGAAAGAAAATGAAACACTGGAGGCTCAAATTGTGAAAATAAGAACAACAACCGAAACCCCAGTTTGACTTGCCCGGGATGAAAAGCTAATTGAAAATCTACGGCGTAAGGTGAACGATTATAGCTTTGATCTAGATAAAGTTGAGAAGGAGCTAGTTGGGGTTCGGAAATAATTGGCCAAGAACGCCGAAGAAAGAGCTCGGATGGTTCGACAATTAAAAGATGAATGTGATGTTGAAGTAGCCCGATTAAGGAAGAAGACTGTTACGGCTGAGGTCAAAAGTAGCAAACAAACCAAAGAATTTGATGTAGAGAGAGAACATTTCTACATGGCCATTGCCCGATTAGAATTGGAGCTACAACAACTTCAAAAGAAGAACCAGCAAACCTTAGATGCTCGTACCGAATAGATTGGGAGGTTGCTTCAAGAGAAAGGGGTCATCAGGGAAAGAATTTTCAACATTGCTCAATATATTACGAGGAAATGCCAACTGTGCGAGGATAAGACCCAGTCTACATTTACTGCAGCAGCAATGATCTTTGTGAAACAAGTAATGACCGACCTGGAAAAACTCCAAAAGTTATTAGCATATAGGCCCGCGGTAAGACCGAACGATGTCTCGCGGGCACTAGGAGCTTTAATGTATTCATAGGGCATGCATTTTTGTATTTGTATTTTTACGCATTTAGAAGGTTGTAGTACAACCTTATTTTTTGTAATCAATGTTTGAATATCAATGAAAATCCAGGAAAAGTTGTCATTATTTTCTCTTATATGAAAATTGCTTGAGCGATCGGCAAACATATAGGATCGAAAAAAAAAAACAATGAAAGAAAATGAGTGGAAACAAAAAAAATGAAAAGGAAAAGCCGGAAAAAAAATTGGCGGGTCAAAAGAAAAATAATAATGCCGGGATGATGCATAATTCTCAGGCAAAAGTTGTGTTTTTAAAACTTGTGATGTTTATCTATTATGATCTAACTATTAACAAGTTTTTGTCGTTGATGAGTATCAGATAAAACAGTTAGCAACTGGCATTCTGGCACATCACAACTACAACACTCATTCTAAAAGTATGACAAAAGTAGTGACCCAAGAAATTGAGCCGACAATCATGGATCATGTGCCAGAGGAGGAAGTAATAGATGTGAATAGGATGAAGGAAGAAATGTATAAGTTGAAACAACTGATGTTGGAAATGTACCAGGCTTGGTCAAGGAGGAAACCCTTACCTTCTTACCCAGCTAACCCCACATATATTCCTCCCTCAAACCCGAACCAATAACCACCCACCATGAACTCATCTTCTACATATCCTACTTACCCGCACTATTACTCCACTACATCACAAGTACCACCCTTACTACCTAAACAAGCTCCACCACCACCACCCCAGGCCACTCTCGTGTATGTGGCACCACCACCAGCCACTCTACATAAATCCTCTAGCGATCCTGTATTTCATATCCAGGATAATCATTACTACCCTCCAGAACCCACTTTCAGACAACACGATTTTTATACCCCACTTATCGACATGACAGAGAAGGAGAAACCTGCTAGAAACCCTGAACAAGAGGAGATGGCCAGGAAAATGAAGAGCCTTGAGCAGTCGTTTCGCAATATGCAGGGTCTAGGAGGCCAAGTTAGTGTGGCATAAAAGGACTTATGTTTGTTCCCCGAGGTACAGCTACCCGCTGGATTCAAATTGCCAAAATTTGACATGTATGATGGTCATGGTGATCCAGTGGCCCATCTAAGAGGATATTGCAGTAAAATGCATGGATCTGGGGGGAAAGGATGAACTACTTATGGCCTACTTCAGTCAAAGCCTTAGTGGCTCATCATTAGAATGGTACACCCGACAAGATCATACCCGATGGTTCATTTGGGATGATTTGGCTCAATCATTTGCAAACCGTTTTCAATATAATCTGGAAATCACCCCTGATAGATTGTCATTGACCAAGATGGAAAAGAAGCCCGGAGAGAGCTTTTGGGAGTATGGTTTCAGGTGGAGGGAACAGGCGGCCCGTGTGGATCCACCAATGAAAGAAGGAGAAATGGTAGATTATTTCTTACAAGCTTTGGAGCCGACATACTACAGTCATCTGGTGTCTGCAATTGGAAAGACCTTTAATGAGGTAGTGAAGATGGGGGAGTTTTGTGGAAGAAAGTCTGAAAATGAACAAGATTATGAGTTACTCAGCAATCAAGGCTACAAATCAATCAATTCAGAAGGGGACGGGAGGATCAATTAGGAAGAATAAGAAAGAGGAAGTAGCGGTTATTGAGGGAAGATCATGGTCTGGGGCCCCAACCTATATCATCACTAACCTCGCACATACCAACCGTATCCACCAGCACCATATAATCCACCTCCACATTATTATCCTTCGACCGGTCCTCAATTTTCTATCCAGCATGCCCAATCTTACCCTCCGCCTCAACCTTCATGGCGAACCCCAGCTCCTTAAAATGTCTACCATGCCCAAAATGCCTACCCACCATAAAAAACCTACAGAAATCCTAACCGAACCAGTTTCCGTCCTAACCCTGAAGTGAAAGGTGACAGGGCTTAGAGAAAGAAAACATTCGCTCCTCTAGGAGAATCATATACCAGCCTCTTCCACCGACTGAGAGAATTGGGAATGCTGAGTCCCATTGAGCCTAAAATTCCCAACCCTCCACCAAGAAACTTAGATCAATCCATCCGTTGTAAATACTGTTCTGGGCACCGGGACATGACATGGAGAAATGTTGGCACCTAAAGTTTGCGATACAAGAACTTATGGACTCCAAAAGAATTGAGGTGCAAGCACCAGAAACTCCCAACATAGCACAAAATCTTTTGGCGGTACATCATGAAACACATATGATAGAGCTAGTATAGGGAGAAAGCTGCGAAAAAACCCTCTCAGACTGTGATGACAATTAAAGCAAACAACAAGGTTGAAGAGAAAGTTGAGAGTGAGAAAGTGTCAATTGAGACACCAACAAAATAGTCGTTAGTAATGATGGAACCCGAGCTGGTAAAAGTGATAGTACATGGGGTGAAGCCCCTACTGACTGTGAAAGGGGCTTATATAGAACCAGTTGTTATCAAGCCAGTTGTTCAGATGCCGATTGTGAGTACCAAAGTTGTACCTTGGAATTATGACAAGGTAACTGTTATGTACAAAGGGAAAGAAGTCATGGGGGAAATCTGCGAAACTCATGGTTTGACCCGGTCTAGGTGATTTTTTGCCCCTAATGATTTGAGAAAGGCGAAAGTGGTGAAAGAAAATCTAGATTATATGAAGAAAGCAGTCACCGAGGAAGAAGCTGAGGAATTCCTAAAGAAAATGAAAGCTTAAGATTACTCCATAGTTGAGCAATTGAGGAAGACACCCGCTCAAATATCTTTGTTATCTTTGATGATTCATTCTGATGAACACCGAAGAGCATTAATGAAGATCCTAAATGAAGCTCACGTACCAGAGAAGATTTCGGTATGTCATTTGGAGAAGATTACAAACAAAATCTTTGAGACAAATAGGATAACATTCTCGGACGATAAGTTACTAGAAGGGAAGGAACATAATAAGGCGTTATACCTCACGGTGAAGTGCAAGGAAGCAGTGGTAACTCGTGTCTTGGTCGATAATGGGTCAAGTGCCAATATTTGTCCTTTGTCTACACTAGGGAAGATGAAAGTTGATCATGAGACGATTCACAGAAACAGTGTATGTGTGAGGGTGTTCGACTGGGGCGGAAAGAACACCGTGGGTGATATCATACTAGAACTCGCCATCGGATCGGTGGATTTCACCATGGATTTTCAAGTGTTGGACGTTACCGTGTCCTATAATCTCTTGTTAGGACGTCCATGAATCCACGATGGAAAAGCGGTGCCTTCTTCACTACATCAAATGGTGAAGTTTGAGTGGGATCAGCAAGATATAATAGTGCACAGGGAAGATAATATTTGTAATGCCATCACGCCATTTGAAGAAGTTGAAGGAGACAAAGGTCCTTGGGTGTGCCAAGTAATGGACACCGTGACTGTGAACATAATATCTGAATGAGAAAATATGCCAGTACTCAAAGTGACCCCTGCAGCAGTCATGGTTGCCAAAGAGATGATAAAGAATGGGTTCTCTCCGGAAAAATGTCTAGGAGCTGCCTTGTAGGGTATAACACAACCAGTTCATCTTCCGAGTAGCACTAACACTTTTGGCCTGGGTTTCAAGCCAACCATCGCTAATATACAGAGAGCCAAAATATTGAAAAAGAAAGGGTGGACCCTCCCCAAACCTATCCCAAAACTCTCTTGCTCCTTTGTCAAGCCTGGTACACACAGACGTCTGGCAACTGTCATGCCGGGCCATGCAGAGATAAAGCCGGATGAAGAGTTTTTAGCAAGGTTTGAAAGGTTGTTTAAAGACGTGAATATGATAGAGGCAGCCAAGGGAACAAGCAAGATGGATGTTCAATATGTTGGACCCCACACCAGGCTAAATAACTGGGAAGCTACTCCTCTTCCAATCAGGAGGGAGTTGTGGTAGTTAGCTTTTAATATTCCATTCCCAAAAAATTGTCTTGTTTCAAAAATTTTAATCCTTTGTTCCGTCAAGTCAAATGTATCTAAAACTTGTTACCTTTCAAAGTTTAATGAAATGCAATTTCTTTCTTCTGCTATTTTTGCCTTATTTTATTATTCTTTTTCTTTTTGTACAGTCCAATATTTGCTGATTCCAATGATATGTCATGCATGAAGGATCCCCGGTCCAGTCTTGATAATCGGATAGATATACAGGAAGTTGAAAGTGAATATGAAGTGGAATATGAGGATGAGGAAGTATTGGAGGAAATTAGTAAATATTTGAGCCATTATGAAGAGAAACCCAAACGAAACTTAAATGAGACGGAGTCTATTAATTTGGGAAATGAGGAGAATATTCAAGAAACAAAGATTAGTGTACACTTAGAGACTTCGCTCAGAGAAGATTTGATCAGGTTCTTACATGAGTACAAGGAATTATTTGATTGGTCTAATGATGACATGCCAAGGCTCAGTAATGACTTGGTGGAGCATAAGTTGCCCATTTATCCAGAATGCCGGCCGGTTAAGCAAAAGTTAAGAAAGTTCAAAACGGATATTAGTGTGAAAATAAAAGAAGAGGTCAATAAGCAATTTTAGGCAAAGGTGATACAATTCACCAAACATCCCACCTGGTTAGCCAATGTTGTGCCTGTTCCAAAGAAGGACGGAAAAACCAGAGTGTGTGTTGATTATCGAGACCTCAATAAAGCCAGTCCAAATGATGATTTTCCATTGCCAAATATCCATATATTGATTGACAATTGTTCCAAACATGAGATTGGTTCTTTTGTGGATTGTTATGCGGGTTATCATCAGATCCTGATGGACGAAGAAGATGCAGAAAAGGCAGCATTTATCATACCTTGGGGGACATATTTCTATAGAGTAATGCCGTTTGGGTTGAATAATGTCGGAGCTACATATATGAGGGCAATGACCACTATGTTTCATGAAATGATACATCGAGAGATTGAGGTGTATGTGGATGATGTTATTATCAAGTCCAAAAAGCAGTATGATCATGTCAAAGACTTGAGAAAGTTTTTTCAGAGGCTTCGAAGATATAATCTCAAGCTCAATCCAGCAAAATATGCTTTTGGAGTGCCATCAGGAAAGCTATTGGGGTTCATAGTAAGCCATCATGGTATTGAATTAGACACGTCAAAGATAAAAGCAATCCAGAACTTGCATCCGCCATAGAACAAAAAAGAGGTGATGAGTTTGTTGGGCAGATTGAATTATATTAGCAGATTCATTACTCAGTTGACATCGACCTGTGAGCCCATTTTCAAATTATTAAAGAAATATGTTGCGGTAAATTGGACTGAGGAATGTCAAGATGCATTTGACAAAATCAAGGAATATCTGGCCAATCCTCCTGTGTTTGTTCCTCCAGAACCTGGAAGGCCCTTGATCCTTTATGTATTGGATAATTCTTTTGGCTGTATACTGGGGCAGCACGATGAAACATGGAAGAAAGAGCATGTAATATACTATCTTATTAAGAAATTTACATCTTACGAGATAAAATACACTCAGTTGGAAAGAACATGTTGTGCTTTAACATGGGTTGCACAGAAGTTGAAATATTACTTGTCGGCTTGTACCACTTATCTCAATCTCGGTTGGATCCACTGAAGTACATCTTCCAGAAGCCTATGCCCACAGGAAGGCTCACTAAATGGCAAATTCTACTTACAGAGTTTGATATTGTTTATGTGACCCGCACTGCAATGAAGGCACAAGCAGTCGCCGACCATTTGACAGAAAATCCGGTCGATGATGAGTATGAACTATTAAAGACATATTTTCCTGATGAGGAGACAATGAATATTGAGGAATTGGAACAAGACGACAAGTCGGGTTGGAAACTGTACTTTGATGGAGCCGTCAATAGCAAAGGGGTCAGAAATGGAGCAATGCTCATTTCTGAAATGGGTCAGCATTATCCTGTTACCGCTCAGCTCCGATTTTTCTGTACTTATAACATGGCCGAGTATGAAGCATGTATATTGGGATTAAGAATGGCAATAGACATGGGTGTTCAAGAGATTTTGGTCATGGGTGACTCGGATCTCTTGATACATCAAATTCAAGGTGAATGGGAGACAAGGGATTTGAAATTTATACCATATCGACAGTGTCTACATGAACTATCTCAAAGGTTTCAGTCCATAGAGTTCGAGCATATCCCAAGAATGCACAACGAAGTTGCAGATGCCCTGGCCACATTATTGTCCATGTTGCACCATTCGAACAAAGCCTATATAGATCCACTACAGATATAAGTTCGTGATCAAAATGCTTATTATTTCACAGTAAAAGAGAACTTGACGGTGAGCCATGGTTCCATGATATTAAAGAATATTTGAGGATGGGGGTGTACCCAGCACAAGCCACGGGAGAACAGAAAAGGGCTATAAGGCGACTAGCAAATTGATTTTTCTTCAGCGGAGGAGTTGTATACAAGAGAACCCCATATTTGGGTCTATTGAGATGTATAGATGCACAGCAGGCCACTACAATCATGGCAGAAAGACATGCAGGAGCTTGTGGACCTCATATGAGTGGATATGTTTTGGCCAAGAAAATACTAAGAGATGGATACTATTAGTTCACCATGGAGCGTGATTGCATTAGGTATGTGCGCAAATTCCACCAATGCGAGATACACGGAGATTTGATTCATTCCCCACCCTATAAGTTGCATACAATGTCAGCACCATGGCCATTCGTCGCTAGGGGCATGGATGTCATCGGTCCAATAGAACCCGCAGCATCTAATGGGCACAGGTTTATCCTGGTATCAATTGATTATTTCACTAAATGGGTGGAGGCGAAGACATCTAAAGTAGTAACAAAGAAGGCGGTAGTGGATTTCGTACATACAAATATCATTTGTCGCTTCGGAATTCCTAAAGTGATTATCACGGACAATGGAGCAAATCTTAACAGTCACTTCATGGTAGAGGCATGTCAAAAGTTCAAAATCTCGCACCGTAACTCTACACCTTATCGGCCTAAAGCAAATGGAGCAGTTG